>JACXGI010003607.1:0-32809 GCA_016801175.1 Esox masquinongy | reverse complement strand
TAGAGGGAGGAACAGCATTATTGACAACAAAATGTTAACAGATTATTAAAATGACATTAAACATTTTTATTATTGCACAGAAGCCGTTGATTAATAAGACGTACGTTTCCCGAGTTGGCGCCTCCTTCGCACATCCTTTCCCACTGGGATTAACGTTGACATTCAACGAATGGCTTGAACACACGCAAGTCTATGGCGACTGTGAGGCACGGTGGCTGCTTAGCTGCCCAGGTGCTTTAAAAACCAAGAGGCTCTGCTCATCTAGCTGCACAGGGGCTTTAAAAATCAAGAGGTTCCCCTCATCTAGCTGCACGGGTACTGTAAACACCAAGAGGCTCTCCTCATCTAGCTGCACAGGTGCTGTAAAAACCAAGAGGCTTCCCTCATCCAGCTGCACAGGTGCTGTAAAAACCAAGAGGCTTCCCTCATCTAGCTGCACGGGTGCTGTAAAAACCAAGAGGCTCCCCTCATCTAGCTGCGCATGTGCAGTAAAAACCAAGAGGTTCCCCTCATCTAGCTGCACAGGTACTGTAAAAACCAAGAGGCTCCCCTCATCTAGCTGCACATGTGCAGTAAAAACCAAGAGGTTCCCCTCATCTAGCTGCACAGGTGCTGTAAAAACCAAGAGGCTCCCCTCATCTAGCTGCACAGAAAACCCACTGGGAAGTTCAGAACTGAAACCGGCTGTTGTCCAGCTGCTCCAGGGCCTCCAGAAGTGGAGTCTGAACCAGATAACACAGGGCCCCTCCGGACGAGCAGTTGAGGACCACTGTGATCTTTGCCTGGCCCCGGCCCCTGGGGCTGCTCGGACTAGGGCCAGGGCTGGACCCAGGGTACCCAGGGCTTCTACTGGGGCCCGGCTGGGGGCTGCGCGGCTGCCTGCGAGGCTGCATGTCGAGCCCACCTGTGATGATGTCCTCGATGGTGCCATCCTTGCCCTCGTACACGGGCCGGTGGTCCTTAGCCTGGCGTTTCCGCAGCTCCGCAATCAGCTCATGCTGCTGCTGCCTCTTCTTCACTGCCTGGACCTGCAAGGGTGTGGAGAAAGGAAATGTCATCCTGACTGGGTCCCAAAATAGCTTGAGCAACTCATGCATCATTTGAATCCTACATAAAACCCCCCAGATAGACTAATATTCAGGGAGAGTCAGAGTAATGTATCTCATCTGTAAGAGTCAGGGAGAGTCAGAGTAATGTATCTCGTCTGTCAGAGTCAGGGAGAGGCAGAGTTATTTACCTTGTCTGTCAGAGTCAGGGAGTCAGAGTAATGTATCTCGTCTGTCAGAGTCAGGGAGTCAGAGTAATGTATCTCGTCTGTCAGAGTCAGGGAGTCAGAGTAATGTACCTTGTCTGTCAGAGTCAGGGAGTCAGAGTAATGTACCTTGTCTGTCAGAGTCAGGGAGTCAGAGAAATGTACCTTGGGGTCGTGTTGCTTAGCTTCTTGAGCCAGTAACTTTTCTCTCATGGCTTCCTCCTGCTTTTTCCTCTGCTCATTGTCCTCCACTGCGTCCTGTGGGGAGAAAAACACAAAATGAACGCCAGTCAGAGAAAATAAACTGCAACTCAACCGAGTTCAAAATCAAGACACTGGCTAAAGCTGAGCCATACGATTATTTATGCTCTTTTAAATGAAGAATTGGATCTGGGTGTTACGTTAACACAAAGAGAGAATACACTTTCATGTCAGCACAGTCAGCACCATTCATTTCTGTGCACATCTCTCCCTCTCACACCCACCCCTCTCCTCTCCATTCACCCTCTGTTTCTCTCACACACATGGATGTGTGCAAGCACGCATGTCCTTGTGCGCAATGGCACGTTTCCTCAACAGATCCATAAATCCTGGTGGGGAACAATCTCAGGAAGTTGTCTGTGTGATAGGGCAGGGCTGCCTATCTGGGGGAGATGGGGGGAGACAGAGGCTCTCTGTCCATCCGGGGGAGGAGTCAGAGGGGTCAGAGGGGGGAGGAGGGGCAGGCAGGGCCAGTCTAAACACCACAGCTGCCGACCCAGCTGGCCTTCCTGTTATTAGACCTGTGACCAGTCCACACCCTGTCCTGTGGCAAACAGACAGCTCTACTCTGTCAGCTCTGTTATGGTCAGCTCTACTCTGTCAGCTCTGTTATGGTCAGCTCTACTCTGTCAGCTCTACTCTGTCAGCTCTATTATGGTCAGCTCTACTCTGTCAGCTCTACTCTGTCAGCTCTGTTATGGTCAGCTCTACTCTGTCAGCTCTGTTATGGTCAGCTCTACTCTGTCAGCTCTATTATGGTCAGCTCTACTCTGTCAGTTGCTGTGATGGTCAGCTCTACTCTGTCAGCTCTGTTATGGTCAGCTCTACTCTGTCAGCTCTACTCTGGACAGCTGGTCAGCTCTACTCTGGTCATCTCTTCTCTGGTCACCTCTACTCTGTCAGCTCTTAGAGGCAGCAAGACAATCCCTGACCCAGAATAGGGCCCAATTCACTTAGATCTGCATTGCAGGATTTACATAGTAGCTTTTTTCCCAATGGTCAAATTAACTTAAGAGTTGGTCTTGTACCTGCATGAAACCATGCTAATAACAATACTAATAATATTAGCCATTTTGCCGACACTTACCAAGTGGAAATTGAAACCACAACCTTTTGCGTTCCTCTACCTACTGAGCTAAACTGCACTATTGGCATCATTTGTCGAATTTAGAAGTTAGGCAATGGAGTGAATACTGTAAACATTGCCAGTAACATTGCTATGTCGGGTTTGACAGAGGCTCCCACAGGTCAAAGGAGAAGCTCCACCTAAACATGGTCCCATGCGGCTTAGAAGGTAAGTGTGTTGTGGGTTCACTTCCTAAAGGGAATCGTGTGCACATGTTCCAACCCACCATAGCAATGCTCACACGGGGTCTGGACAATATCTAACTTGTGTAATCTGTTCTACACTCGGCCCCACCCTACTCTCAAAATGGATCCTTAATCAGATCTGCAAGTCCCAAAAAATGAAATTACTCCTTGCCTCAGCTCCAAGAGAGTCAGAGGAATTGAATCAGCTCATCAACAGAATCAGTCATGGCTTGGGGTTGTTATCTGAGTCCTGCCAATGAGGATTTACAGTCTGGCAGGCTTCCCAGAAGGACCACAACTACGTATGGTACCTCTCCTTCTGATCCATAAAACACTTCCTGGTACTGAACAGTCACTTCAACCATAGGCTGGCTGAAATCAAAAATGAAATCCTTATCTGAAATCCCACTGTCATTTAAACATAGCAGAACACATCTGGGTACCTTTACTTCCTGAAACCCGTACTATTATTCAGTTACGTAGTTCTATAACCAGATGCAAAAATCCTCAATTTATGAACCTAATAAAGAATCTTAAGTGAAACGGCATGAACGGATGAAGACAGGTTGGATTGTTCTGTTTGTACCTGTACGTTTCCTTTGTTGCTGTTATGAAACCCAAACCTGTGATAGTTAATTTGATCATTGTAAGAAAGAGCTACTGCGTAAATGATGCAATGCAGTTTGACTGAACTGAACCTTTATTCACTCACCAAAACTGAAAGTGGCTTTGGACTACAGCGTTGCTAAGTGGTGCAGAGGTACGTGTGAATGGACATGGCGATAGATGTTAAGAGCTGTGCTGTGTCATCCTTCCTTACCTTGTAAGCCCGGATGAATCGCACAAACACAGGGAAGAACACCGAGGGGGGCGTAGTCTTGGAACTCTCCCCGAAGTAGTTCACCACATTGTTGAAAGCCTCCTAGAAATAACAGGGGGACAGGGATGTGTAAAGGGCAGAACACAGCCTTGGTCAGCTTAACCAGGTCTTTTGTCTTTGGTCTGTTATGCTGCGTCTGTAGTAAGAGGTGTCACTTCATGTTCCAGTAAGTAGTCTTTAGAATATTTTAGGGCCAGAAGAAAAACGTTACGCTTGGTTTAGTGGTCCAAATGTATTTTTAGTATAGTAGAAGGGGTTTGGAAGTTTAAATGTTAGGGGCTAGCATTGGGAAAATTCTGTTTGTATTTTACATGTTTGTAGCTATTCAAAGAATGACAGCGAGTTTGTTACAGTACCTCAGCAGTTTTGGCATCCTTCTGTAGTTTGTCCAGCTGAGTTTCACTGGTCTGTAGGAAACCCTTTAGGACAGAGTGGTCATGAAGACTACACTCTCTCCGGATCAGATCCATTCCTTTACCCAGCTCCCGAACATCCAGCAGCACATTCTCTAGAGACACTGCAGAGATATACACACACATGCACACACACACAAACACACACACACACACACACACACACACACACACACACACACACACACACACACACACACATATATATACTTAAATCCATTCTACAGTAACAAGAGGCCCGTTCCGGCCTAATGGTGTCTGTGAAGCTACAGTACATTTGTGTATTCACCTGCAGCTGCTTTGTCCACAAAGTGTAGTTCGTTGTAGAAGTTAGCCAACTCAGGGTACTTCTCCTTGACAACCACAGCTATGTAGTGGAGCAGGGTCATCTTCCTGTCTGTAGACTTAGTGTCCAGCAGCTGGGGGTGGACAGGATTACATGTTATTAGTCAACGCTCCTTTCACGTACTCCGGAGGAGTCCATCTTAAAACAAATGTAATCAAATGTCGTTTTCTCCTCGTTTCTTGCAGCTGAGAGAGACATGGATATACACATCCAGAATCGTGTCTCCCATGCCTCATTTATCACGCTGGAAACAAGTGCACATATATAGCTTTTTATGACTAAAATAGAAAACCTTGGAGTTGAACACATGCACAGAATACATGCTAGCCAAGAACCTTTTCACTCTAGAGGAAAAAGTACAAGTGATGCCTTTTGTAACTCATAAGAAGATGAAGTCAACATGTCAGCAGTCTCTTAAAGACTTGCAGAGAGCTGCTCTTCAAATGGTGCTACATTGTACCGTACAGCACTCACCAGATCAAGACTTTGTAGTTTAAAGCCATACACAGATCCTCTCTTGCCGCTGTTCATGTAGTTCCCCAGGGCTAAGATAATCTAAGAGAGTACAGAACATAGAGAATTAACAGGATTATTTTATAGTCTGTAGCATTTGTACTATTTACTAATGCTATCCAACATCCTTATTGTAGCCTTGGCCCTAACGCTAACCTATATCCCTATCATAGCCCTTACTCCTAATTCGAACTGTAACCTTAGCAACGAATTGCTCATCAAAGGATAGATTGTTGATAACATGAACATCTGTAGAGGGTGCACCGACGGTCTGTTGTAATAAACCGGGGCCGCATAAACATCTTAAAATCATAAAAATCTAGCAGTGGTCAACCAACCACAGCTGAGCTTCCTCCAGTCTTTGTTGCACTGCAATTGACTGCCTAGATGACCTTAGCGCTGAAGCTTTTGGGAAATTGACCACGGACTGCTAATGTGAGAGGACACTTCTTATCTGATTCTTAGCAGGTTAATCCCCAATGATGGACCGTCACGACGAGGGAGCACTTACCTCCAGCATCCGTTTTAATTTGGGCGACGACTTAACGGACGCCGACGCCGCAATGACGGCGTTGAGCTGTGGGGTCAGCATGCCGACGTTTTCCGAGAAGTTCCCCACAAACGTAATGATGTTCATCCTCTGGGTGAGCCGTTCGATCCTGGAGAAGAAGAGCATGAAGCGGTCCTCGTCAGTCAGCGCGTCTGGCGGCCGACGCTCCCGTTCGTATTGACGCATCAGCTTCACCTCCGCCTCCGTGGGGAGGAAACGCATCAGGCACTCCACAAAGTCCACCGGCAGGGCCTTCAGGTCGAAGCTATGGGGGAGAGAAGGACACGTTCTCATACTGACAGGATGGGGGGAAGAAAAAAAAAAACCAGACCCCTGGCTGCCCTTTACAGATCTAACCTGAGGAGAAAGACAGAGCGCACAGGCTTAGACAGGGGAGGAAACAAGATACAGCCATTAACTAGGAACTAGGAACGTTAACTGGAAACAATGCAGGTAGAGCACAGGCCTCTCTTCTGTAGTCCGGATCCTTTCGAGGTTTTTTTCTCCTAGGGTGTTTTTCTAGGCCACAACGCTTCCGCAGGCTCTTTCAAAGCAGTCGTGGATCTAAAATACATGCAGCGAATTGATGTAGAATGATGTAGTAAGGTAGTGTGTACGCTACAATACATACGTCTGTATGGCTTTGCATATCTCCTCAGTGCTCTTGTTGGCTTTTCTCAGGGTGATGGCCAAGTTCTTGGAGCGGTTAGCATCCAGCAGTGACACCTTGTTGGCAGCCTTCTGAGACACCTTGGTCTTGGGACCACTCAGGTCCACCACCGGACCCTGGGCTTTGGTTTTAAACAGCTCCTCGAACCTTTCCACATCTAGCTCCTACAGACAGATGGCACACAACATGGTCAAATCTGCAAACTCTGAGGGTTTCCATTCAAAGCACATCAGTTTTCTACAACAACGATGTGAACATAGTTAGCCAGCTGTTTGTGTATGTTTTATATTGCATAAAAAGAAAATTCTGGACTTAGGAGCAGGGTCCTGAAAGATTGCGTTCCTCACCATGTCATGTGACAAGGAACAACTCTTGACACAAATTAACAGTTAAACTGTCAGATGACGACACCTAAAGGAAATTCTGTCCAGGACTGGTAGACTAACCTCTAGTACTCGCTCGTCATCGATCTCGCTGAAAACTGTGCCATTGATCTGGTTGGGTTTCAGTGCGGTCCAGTTGAAAATAGGCAGACGGAACTTGGTCTTGATGGGTTTCTTTATGCGGATGGCTGCAGTCATCGTTACGGAGAAAGTTAGGACAGCCATATATAGAAAATCTGCACAGCCATTACATAGAAACTCTAGACAGCGATTACATAAAAAATCAGTACAGCCATTACGTTGAAAATTTGGAACATAGCCATCACACAATTAGACTTGTTTCTTGTGTATTAATTTGAAGTCATTCTACACTCCATTCTAAATTAAATTTTGGTTTACTTTACTTTCCTTGACAATGCAGTAAATTTAAAGGGACAGTTCACCCAAATCACCCATTTGTTTCTTCGACCTGTAAGAAGTCTATGGCCAATGTTCGATTCACATCATCCATAAGGGACTTTTTGCAACAGAATACATTTTTGCATACTTTTAGACCTTTTATCAATTTTCACACGACGCTTTTGATTTGTGCCACTAATTCCAAAAATGTGGATTTAAAAACAGAGCCAGAGAAATAAACCACAATGCACGGATTACTCATGCCTTATCCGTAGACTGCTTACAGAGTTTGGACATGAATGTATCTGTGATTTTGGCGAACTGAACTAAAAAGGGTGATACTAGCTCCTACCTGATAGGCCCATATTGAGGATGAAATTGGGTGAGGCTCCTGGTAGGGGCGGGGCCATTGGAGGAGGCGGTGGCGGGCATGGAGTGTTCTGCTCCCCTGTGGACGCGAAGACAACATGTAGTAAGCATAAAAGACTTGGGGGTGTTGGGGGGGGGGCTGTAAGAGGAGGAAACACCCTAGGATATCCCTTTCCTGCCTGGAATCTGGCTGACCAATCACCTGGCTGGGCACAAAAGAGCATTGAGGGCAACTCTGAAATAGATCTGCCCCAAAAGTCCGACACGTCTGCCTTATACACCCATATGGACTCCAGTGATTTCCTCTGTCATACAAACGGCATAGAACCAACACTATTAGTAACAATGAACAGAGGCTAATAATGCTTTTCACACTACAGAGCTGAGCCGAGCCACACTGGGCTGGCCGAGCGTCCACGATAGCTTGTGATGTGAAGAACTGGATCATAACCTTCAAGTGGGCCACAGAATGGAAAAAGGGTTATATGGACCCCTGCTGTGAAGGACAGTGTGTGACGAGGAGGTCAACAGCCTGGTTTGTCCCAGTGATGGGACAGGTGTAACTGAAGAGTGTGGCTGCTGGTGGTACAGTACCTGAAGATGAAGGCAGAGGAGGGGGAGGTGGGGGAGGTGGCGGAGGGGGAGGGGCTTCACTGGCTGATGGTAGACTGGTCCCTGGTCCCCCAGGCCCAGCTGGTCCAACCGAGTGCCCTCCATTCTGCCCAAAGTCGCCCAAAGACGCCCTGGGACCTCCACCCCCTCCACCACTACCACCACCACCCCCGCCCAGGGGCTCGATGGCAATGTCCCCATCGGGCTTCGTACGGAGCCGGATGGTCCCTTGCTGTTCGAGCTCCAGCAGGCGCTTCTCAATGTTGAAGTGTCTCTGGAAGGCAGCGTCCTTCTCCTTGATCATTCTCCTCAGGGTGTTAACCTGGGTGTTTGTGGACTCATAGGTCTCCTGTTGGGTCAGACCACCAGGGGGAAGCAGAGAGCGAAACAGCGTCATGACGACTCAATAAGCACTGTTCCATTTCCTGAAGATCCATCTTGGTAATACTTCACAAACCGCCCTTGTAGATCAGTCAGCAAACTATCAGAGGCAAGTCAACTGCATAGCACAGTATGTAGCCCAGAAACAGGGATGAATCTATGGACAGTGTTACCACAATCTCCTATCACATAGCATTTTTAATACATTATTTCTCATTAAGACATTTATCACTGGTATAGCTGAATCATCGAGTACATAATATTATGTAATATTCTGAAGCTTTGCTCACCCTTATTACTTGCAGATCCTTGTCTTTCTGCAGGAGCTGTTTCTCCAGGTCAGCCACTTTCATGATGGTCTCGTTCTCCACATCCAGAAGCTTCTCTGTAACCTAGTGCAACGTGGAGAGGATAAAGAGGGAGAGTCCAGAGAGAGAAGATGAGAGGAGAGAAAAGCAGAGTGAATATAGAGACAGGGAGGTGAATAAGAGCATTGATCCAATATGGTCCAATTCAGGCGCCTTGCCAAGTTCCACTCCCTTTATTCCCCTTCTGCAATCCTATCCTCTGTACCTCTCTCCCTCTCTCTCCCTCCCTCTCTCCCTCTCTCTCCCTCTCTCTCTATACATATATATATATTTTCCTCTGTATTTCTCTGCTGTACTTTTATCCCAGCAGCATCAATAAGTTATGTGATACGCTTAGCAGCATGACAAAGCAAGTGCAAGTGAGGCTGACATGGCAGAGCTAGATTTCATTTCTGAAAGTAGATAGATAATACAGGAATTCTTATGGTGGAATGTATTCTTGTCTTGAACTCCCCCGTTAACTCCTGGCCCCTGAAAGCAGGGCTTGTTTGGAACCTCTCATGATGACGGCACGTCTGCCTGTGACCTTTATGTGTTAGAAACGGGTCATCGGAAACTATTTAGTGGATTGTTAACATATTTTACTAAACATGACATTGCTGAGAAAACCCATGCACTGGATTACTTCACAAAAAAAAAAACCTTTTCATGTCAAATATTCAGTGTGGAAAGGAGAAATCATAGAATTTAGCGATATAGTATTTACAAGACACATGTCTCTGTCTGCATTTCACTTATAGCCTCCGTGAACACATAACATATTTAACACAGAGGCATTTTGGGTGGTCTGTCAGTTCTCCTCACATGGGACAGATGTTCCTCCAGTTCCTCCACCTTCTCCAGAGCAACGTTCTTGGTCTCTGCGTCCTCCAGCAGGCCGCCCACATCAAACACGTTGTCCAGGTAGGCCTGGATCTGCACGGACAACTTGTCACTCTCCGTGTGCTTGGATTTCTGAAGCAATGGAGGGAAGAAGAGGCTTCAGGGAAACGTGTACGACACACCCCCCCGGACCTTGTCTGAAGACGACACCCCCAACCCACACTTCCCGCCCCCACAATGTTGCAGAATGAATTACAGACCCCCGACTTAGTTAATTGATTAGACTGTATTCCTAGTTTCTCGCCTGACCTCCAGGTAGTCATCGAGGCCCAGCTTGGTGAACTCGTACTGCAGGTGAACCCTGAAGTTCATATCTTCAACTGAGTGGACGACTATGTTGATGAACTGCATACAGGCCACCATGAAGTCAATGTTCCCGTCCTCCACGCGGAAATACTCCATCAGCTTCTCAAAGCGATGCTTCTCCTTGCACACCTGAAACACAGCACAAGGATCGCGCGTTAAGTCAAGCACGGTCGGGGGGAGGGCCGCCGGCATCGCGGTGTAAAAATGATCTTCAGTCCCAGTGGATGAAGATGTATCTCGGTTATCGTCATCTCAGAGCCAACAACGTTTTTGGTATGTCCAATATAGAGTATTTCCAGTATTCACTGACCCACTTGTGACATGACGTCTGGCTGTTTGTCCCCATGTGACAGGGCCTTAGGCTAGAGAGAGACCACGGCTCTAAGTGGAAGCAGAGGTCTCCACACTCCATTTGCAAAGAAAAGCCCTAATTATAGGAGTCCATGGGAAGGCAACCAAGTACAAATAACAGATAGAGATCTCTCCAGACTTCCACATACACAGACGCATAAATACATACACACACACACACACACACACACACACACACAAATACACGTACACACGCACAAAGATACATAAACACACATATATACCCATGTGTACACACAGATACACACACAGATATATACTCTCTCTCACAAATACAAACACACACATGCACGCACACACACACACGGGAGACAAAAACAAACAAAGCTTATTTCCCTAAACTAACAACTAAAATGTTAATAAAGACAAACGTCCAACCCCACTATCCATTTCATTTCAACCCTTCGGTGTTGTTTTGTAATGAATAGTTAATATTGTATTTCATTTGTAAAGAATAATTAATATTGTTATAAACTAGGGACTAATTGTACTTTGGGACACATTACAACTAGCCAATAACATTTCAACCACCTGCCAACTGTCATTATAATTTAAATGTAAAACTCACACTAAAGAGCTATTAGTTGGTTGGTTCCCAGATTGTTTTGACTGGTCGGCTGATTTGAGTTTTGGGGCTCTGTGGGGCTCTGAGGATTGTGCGGTAATTGAGTGGGTCCAGTATTTTAGATGTCTCTTCAGGCTACGAACTAAGAGGCTAAGCAAACCTTTGAGGTCCACTCAGTCCCATCAGGAGTTGATCCTTATCAAGGCTGCCTGGCATCTGGGGGTGTAATGAGGCTAACAGTCTCAGACGCAAAGCTTGGTAGAGCTTGAAACCTCCCAGAATTCCCCAGTCATAACTCTGTTCTTCGCTGCCCTGGGACTTCCCCTTCATGCCCCCGTGGATACCCCAGTTCTTACACAATAAACGGCATCCTGGAATGACGCTAGGATAGCCAATACAGTGAAAACCATCGGTGACTGTTTACCCTAAGTATATGTACTCTGAAATGAGCTTCAATTTGTTATATTAAGGTAATGATAAGGCAATGCTATAGTGATATTAAGGTACCAATGAAGGTAATATTAAGTGTTATGGACAATGTTTTGGTCAAATTTAAAATTTGTGTTTTTTCTTCAGGCGACTGGTTTGGGTTGGCCATTTGGCATTGTCTTGTTAATCCAGATGTCTTTCACCTGGACTGGGACAGCTCATTTTTAAACACAGTTAGCCGTTTGGAGCATTTTGGAGCAGTTTTCTTCACTTAGATTTTTACTTCCATACCTCAAGCAAATTTCTTGGGCATACATGGTGGATATTTGTTAGGGCACATTTACTAGTTGCAAGTCAGCTTTGAGGGGAGGCTTTTCATCAGCATTTGTTAAAACCGACTTATTTTGCCTGTGGCCCTCAGGGATTTATTTTTTAGTTCCCTTTTGTTTTGCTTGGTTGTTAGGGAGCTCAACACTAAGGTCATATTAAGATAATATTGAGGTAATACTTTGATAATATTAGGGTAATACTAAAGTAATACTTAGTTAATATCTAGATGATATTAAGGTAATACTAAGGTAATATTAAGATAATATAAAGCCAATTTTAAGATAACACAGGGGTAATACTAAGGTAACATTAAGGAAACACTAAGGTAATACCAGACCTCTTTGAAGTTGTCGAAGGCAGAGAGGATAATCTCATGACCTCCTCTGACCAAACACACGGCAGCCAGCAGCTCCAGGACCAGGGCTTTCGTTCTGTAGACACACAGAACAGATCCATGGTGTTACGCTGTATACTGGCTGGAAGCCTGGGTTAGAGCTCCTCGAATCCTGCACGTACCTGGTTCAAACACCCCTCAGACAACAATGGTTTACTGTTTAGCGGGCGTCTCTTCACCCTCCTCAACATCAACAAAATCCCTTTTTTTTAAGGAAAACAAAACATCTACATCCCTTTACATTATTTCCATTACAGTTCATTCATTTTGCATAGCCTCGCCACACGTTTTTTATCTCAGCAAGAATTTAGGGATATGGATTTTGTCTTTGCGAGTTTGCCTTCCCTAACACTTGGTAATCCTAAAGCACCACCACATTAATGTGTGTAGGAGCTGTTACCCATAATCCATACTTTGATGTTTAATGCCCACACAGGAACAGGAGAGCAAGGCCTTTTCACGCCTCTAGCAGAGTTCATGCTAAAAGAGCTGATTATGATGCGATCAGCTCCTCAGTTCTGCCTCTGTAATCCCCCGCTGTACTAAACATTCCTGAATGTATTCTTGAACACGCCTTTGTCCCAAATGGCACTCTAATTCCCTAGATAGTGTGCTACTTTTGACCAGCGCCCTATCGGCCCTGCTCAGACTTTGTTAACTGAATACAGAATAGGGCCTTCGCGGGATTAGATGTATCTTTCTAGTTCTCATTTCCAACTTCACAGGGAAGCCGACAGGAGCCCCGTTGAGAATGACAGGCGTGTCATATGACCAGGCCGATCAAATGTTTCCCCTATTGTCTGGCCTGCGCCCTGACCCACCCTTAACGCACCCTGGCTGGGAAGGTGGTGGAGGCCTGGGTTCTAACCTTGAGTTCTTGATGCGGGTTCACATGCTTAGCGAACCTCTCTGGCCTGTCTCGGGTCTGCAGGGGAATGTGTATACAAATCTTTCACCATGGCTACACTCTCAGGTCGGGGAGGCAGGGCTGAGACCTGGGTTCTGCTCACCTTGAGTTCTTGTTGTTTAGACTGAGGGCTATTTCATTGACTGCGTGTTCATGGGACATGACCAGGTTGAAGCCGTACTGGAGAGGAAACAGAGCGACAGAGCAGGATGTGGTCAAACCCAAGCACAGAATTCAGCTGTCAGTAGCAAAGATTCTAGAACAGCCCACCACACAGCTCCGTGATGGGCTCACACAGGAAACATCGGTGAACAGAAAATGTTTCCTACGCCGTTCTAAAGAGAATGTGGATGTGCCGTGCATTTGGTGACAGGGCCAACTTCGATGGTCAGTACCTGATAGTTCATAATGGCCCGCAGGCACATGATACAAACATGCACGTCGTCCTTTTGGCTCACAAGCCGCGAGTTCTTGATGGTTTTGCTGTTCGGCGCCGTGCCATACCTAAAACAGAGAACATAGGGCAACAACAACGACAGCATCAGAGACAGCTTTTTCCTCCGGGTTGAACAAACAGATCATGTCTTCATGCTGTGGCGAGATAAATCTGCCTCAGAGTTATATTTGGAACACTTCACCTTTATATCTTGTTTTTTTTTTTCAATATTGTCACAGCAGGAAGTGAGGTTGCATGGCTCATTGGCCGGTGCTCTACACAGTATTTGGCAGCCATGTGACTACAATGTTTGTGCTGCACGCCCCTTCCATAAAGTGTGTCACTGAGCTATAGTATGTGGAGGGAAGGACCGTGTGCTTGCTGAGCATGTCGGTTTCCTGCACGACACATTTCCCATCTGCTCGCCTTCACATCCTCTCATCTTTCTGTCTCTCTGTTTCACTTTCTTTCTCTCTCTCCCTCTCTCTCTATGAGCAGGACTGCAGGTTTTCTTGCATTTATCTCCGTCCCGGGCCTCCACAATGAAGTGCGTGATGTGTTCACTAAACAAAGAATCGCGGGGCAGGTGGCCTACATGTGGAGCTCTGAACAACTGGCCAGGACTGAGGAACACATCTGAACAGAGAATGACCAGGAAGGCAACACATGATGCAAAATGATCCAAGCCACCACCGTCCATCGACCATCGACCCACAAACCCCTGTGGCGATGTCAGGAGTGACGACACAGTCCCCACTGCTCTTCATCAGTCTTATTACAACCTCCAGAGACCTAGATCAACAAACACCACAGGGGAATAGCTGACATGCTAACATACAATATCTTTCCGTTACTGCCTAACATGCTAACATATGGTACCTTTCAGTTGCCACCTAACATGCTAACATACAGTACCTTTCCGTTGCCACCTAACATGCTAACATACGGTACCTGTCCGTTACCACCTAACATGCTAACATACGTCAGGGCCGGTGGGTTAGAGGCACAGTAATGCAGCGGCGGCAGCGGCAGCAGCGACACGTTAGCAGACGATACATACCGGAGCACAGACTGGCGCGCTGAGCGGACCAGCGTGTTGCAGAATGGCTGCGTGGTGCTCTGGTGTAGATCCTCTATAGACCTACTCCAGGACTTAGCCCTGTCCAGGGAAGTCTCCTCCCCATTCTCCAGACACTCAAAATTCAACCTGGGCCGTGAACGGATAGACAGACAGTTGGACAGACGTAGACAAAAATATACATAGAACGACAGGAATGACGGATGGACGGACATGTAGACCAAAACAATTCCATAGACAGACCGACAGATGGGCAGATCGGCAGACATGGACTGAGTTAGACTAGGTTAGAAATGCAGCTTGGTAGGAGCTCAACGGTTACGTATACAGTAGAAGTGCACAGTAAAGCTCAGAACAATACGTAGTTGACAGGCTTAGTCATTACCATTCAGGCCCGGTCTATTGTATGCCAGCATGGCAACAAGTGAAGCACAGAGATGTGGGTCACAGTCAAATCTAAGCACTCGTTCTGCCTGGCAAGCATGCAGCTCTTCTAGGCAAATCCAACAGAACACAGTACTCTCTGGAATCCATCCAGCGTGCCCTTCTCACAGACCCAACAGTTTGACCCCAGCCCTGACTGTGTGCGTCAACACCTCTTGGTGGCTGTCTCCCTCCGGACTCTTCCAAAGACATGTACTTACATGACAGCGCACTGTGCGAAGGAGAGGTACTCCACCAGGATGTCCAGACCTCGGTTCTCATCGTTGAGGAACTCCCGGACCCACCTGGGTGACATGGGGAGGGAGGATAGCAGGGCAGAATATTCAGGACACAACCTTGTTTGCTGCTAGAAATGGATCATAACTCTGTAGGGCAAAACTTTTTTTATCTACGTGACCAGATAAGTAGAAAACTCTGTGTATTAGTCCATAGTTAGTTCTGTTTAGCTGACGTGTTCAGGAAAAACTCCTATTTCTATGTTATGATACATGAAAAAGCATAATAGCTCTTATGATGAGGGGTAAGAGGCAGAAGACATGGACAAGGAAAGACTGTGTCTAGACTACACACACTAGCAACCCACATTCCTGTAAGCTATAAAGGCCAACATATTTTAGTCTACCTCTTGTAGACTAAAGTCTGTTCAGAATGGGGTCCCCCCACCCTATATCCCTGATGGACAGAGAACGGACTTGGCAAGGCAACAACGGAAAGTACACGCAAGAGAGCAGGGCTTCAGATTTCCTCTCCATTTAACTTCAGTTTTCTGGAAAGACGAAAAAGAACGTCCAAACAAAATAATTCCCACTGCGACAAGAAAGAATGTGGAAGGCATATAGTATGGCTGAGAGACAAACAGGCAGAGAGAGAGAGAAAGACAGGCAGGCAGACAAACTGACAGAAAGACAGTGGGGGGTCAAAGAGAGACAGAAAGGTTTGGGCTCAGATTGGAGCTGCGGACAGTCATATTCAGTCTGCCTTTCCACTTAGCCCCAAGACCCCCCCCCCCCTTAGTAAACGGCAGGAGACTGACATTTCAGGTAAAAGGTTCCAAAACAGCCCCAGTATGCGAGTCCGAGTGGTTACTGGGACAGGGAGCTGTTAGTTAAAACAAGATGGCGGAGAGCAAAGGGTGAGACAGGAAAGAAGGTACACTGCCCAGTGTAGGGGGGTAAGGTGAGCAGAGAAGGAGAGGGAGAGAGAAGATGTGAGAGTTTGAGCAGAACGGGAGTAGAGGGGAAGGGGGAGGCATGCTTAATCATCAGTTTCCTTTTGAACCCCCCCTTCGCCTTTCCTCCCCTCTCTTTTCCTGTCAAACCAGATGCTATTTCAGGAATAATGCGTCAGAGAGGAGCCAGGATTCGGACACATGAAATAAACAGGACTTTTGTTCCACTGACTCCATCTGACTGACCAATCTACATACTCTGTCTGAAAATAACCTGCCCTATTTCAGGAAAGACATTAGAACAAAGACATTTATCGATGACGTAAAACATAATTGAACTGAGTACACCATGGGAATCAAACCCATCACCTTGAGGTTGTAAGATCATGCTCTTAACAACTGAGCTTGACAGGACCACTGACCTAAACGTTCATTGTTTAGGGAACTAAAGAAAGAGATTAGTGGGTTTTTATCACTGTCTAATTATCACATTGGGTTGTTGTAGGTGTTTAAAAATACTAGGGGGAAAAACTCCTGCAGAATGCTAAATGAAAGAAGTAGTACTGGTATTTTTCATACTTTTCTAAATAAAGATTATGCAAATTATGCAAATGACACACATGCACAGGAAAAGTAATAAAATGGTCAATACAGCAGCGTAACATCAGCATTTCAAATATTCAAAAAATGTTAACTGAGAACATGCTCTTACGTAGCAAGACTTTTGCAAGACAGTTGGTGTATTCATTTTAAGATAGCTAAGAGGGACATATCACGTATTACAGGGAACTATGTATGCACTCTACTGATAAGAGAATCTGTTGAATGTTGAAAGTCTAATGCAACAATATTAATAGAAAATACAAAAAAAACAGAGGACAAAATTCTGCACCTGCAAAAGTACTAAAAAGCAATCGTTTCTGATAAGAGGACAAACAAGTCATACAGCAGTTTGGACCCAGCCCCTTTGTGTGTGTTTCTTCGGGATTCATTGTTGGTCGGCCATGCTTCCTGTCCCTCTGGCATACACAACAAAGCTTCCTGACTTCTACTATGTAATGGGGGAGTGAACAACTCCTTTCCTCACAGCACAATGCAATGACTACCATCTGGGCATTGTGAAGAGGAAGACTCCACTAGGAGCTAAGGCTGCTGTGCTAGGGAGGGTGGCAGGACAGAACAATAGGAATAAGGAGAGATGTGGGCATTGGGGGGGGGGTCTGTAAGTTGCTTTGGCAGGAAGAGAGACAGACAGAGCACAAACGGTCTTTCTTCAAGGGGGGACGATAATGTAGCTGTTTGAGTTAATTTCCCCTCTGACTTTCACTAGAAGCCGTTATTGTTTTAGCTTTCCCCACTCCAGGTGCGACATCACTGCACTTCGGTGTGTTCTTAGTAGCAGTTACATCAATGTCACATTCATCTGGGTTAGAACAGTGTTCAAGGGACATCGATGTCGGGGACCTTCTCTGACTAGGTGGAGGGGAGACGAGGAAAGGGCGAGGGAAAGGAACAGAACATCACCCTATGTGATTGGTCCTCAACGATATCTCCAGTTCCCTCAGAACCTTCGTGGATTCCTGGACCCGCCTTCGGAACTTCTTGCGGGTGACACCCGGGTCCAGATAGCTCCGTAGCTTGGAGATGTAGGTGTGGGGAGGGTTCTTCACCTGAAACCGTTCCTAGCGTAACACATCGGGGTGGGGGGGGGGGACAGAGTGAGTGTTGCAGAGTGAAGGCCTGGGATTCAATCAGACCCGCAATTGTAGTGTTTACATAGTGTCTTCATTCAGTATGATATGCAGACATCTGTTGCCTGGGTTGCCCTGCTAGCAACCAGTCTGTTAATTTGACCTAGAGTGAGTTGACTGGAGTTCAGTCCGATGGCGGATCATTGCCACTGCAGCAGTTCCCAACTGAGCTGACACATGCTGCTTTTTAACGTGAACCGGTTATCCGTCAATGCAGGGACGCTGCCTTTAAAAGTTGTTTTTTAAGGATGTGTGGATTAGTAGATGGTCTGGGTGTGGGCTTGTTTACTTCACTGCAAAAAATATATGGCTTATCAAGTATGTTGATCTTGTTTTCATGTTAAAAACCCTACCGTCCTTAAAATAAGGTATATTTTTCTTAACAAGCTAGAATATGCCGCTTGTTTTTAGAAAATATGTCTTGAATATTGTGTAATTTGTCTTGTTCCATTGGCAGATTATTTCACTTATTTCAAGCCAATATCTCCTCAAAAATAGTTAAATTGTCTTTTTTGCAGTGTTGTAGTAATGTACCCTCTATATGTGTGGTAGAATTTGCTATTGAATATTACCTGGTCACAGATGAGGTCCCATTTCTTCTCATTATCATACTGTCTGAGGAGTCTGGCTTTGTCAGGCGGAAGGTTCATGGAATTCTGAAAACATGACATGGACAAGATTTCATCAATCGGACCCAAAATGCATTAGCTATGAAAACAGCACTGGAGAATCATTCATTATAAAAGTAATCATAATTCCTAGTATCATGACAGTTCCAGGGCTGATAACCATGATTCAGTTTGTTTATTTTTGTGGCAAGTTTAGTGTCTGGAGACTGGTCGACCCTGCAGGAACTGACATGTGAGTGGCTCAACACCTCCTCTCCCTACACTCGGGCAGTGACACAGGCCTGTGACCTCACATGCTGTGTTGACTTCTAGCATCCTGTTTCATGAGCTCATCCAAGCCTCCCCGTGTCCTAAATGGCACACTACTTCTTGCCGGAACAGTGGACCGGTCACACAGGACGCAGTGCTGTTTGGGAGCAGTTGAAATATTCAGTCAGACAACACTGCACTTTTTAACCACAGGATACCGCCTACAGCCGCTCTGTCTGTCCATCAGCCAGAGAATAGCTATTATTACAACATTAATACTATCACTTACCCAGCAATAAAAAACAACAGCCTGAGAGCTACAGGGCGGGCAACAGCCCAGGTTTACTACTTTGACTCAAATTAGGTCATTCAACATAATTGCTGTATTCTAATTTGTTGTTTTAGATCTCAAGGAAGCCATTTCATGTCTGCTATTTACTTTCCTCCACCTTGAACATTAACACAGGCCACTGGGTGTTTCAGAATATATACTACATTTCCTGGGCCTCAGCCTCAGGGTGAAGACTGACTCATGAGCCCATAAACTGAGGTCAGGGGTCAACTCTGAAATGTACACCAGGAAGTGAAAAAAAATACAAGGTTGTTGGCTAAAGCTAGCTCCTCTACTCCACCACATCAAAGATTGGTCAGGCTCAGACCCTGCAGAACTCGTCATTTTACATCCCGCACCAACAGAACCCTGCAGCTAAAACACACACAGTCACACAAGTGTGCACACACACCACAAACCGCTGCGTTCAGCTTGACCTGTGATCCCGAGCTATAAGTCACCCCTGGCCTCAGCCGGCCTCTATCCCAAACACAGGCTCTTTCTCAATTCATTTTCCCCTGGAGAGTCCCTCCCACCTCCTCTTTACAACACACTGGACAAATGGAATATCTGTAAGGTTTTTTAACTATCACTCCTGGTATTATGTCAATTTTGTGGTGAAATCACAACGACAACAAGCACTGGAGAGGAAAGTCTGAGCTGACAGGCCTTCAATAAGACTGAGAAGGAAAGCAGGAGACAGTATGTCGGCATTCAGATGTTTTCGCAGAATTCAGAGTTGTTAAACTAAGGCACACATCACGCACCAATGAATCAAAACCACATTAGATTTTTTATTTCCACCAAATTTAGTCTCGGAGCCAGAAAGTAAATCTGTTCTATCTGATCCAAACTTTGAACTGTGATCATGTACTGGATACCAGCATGTGCAGTATCATCAGAGACGTTTCCCATGCTATTCCTATTCCTACAATGATTCATAGCAATGGAATATCACATAACATGTATTTTTATTTATTTTCCAGTGTTCGGCGGTGAGGCGGTTGGGTCTTTCCATCGGCAGCATGTGCAGTATGAATCATGTTGGACCGACTCTCCGAGGGAATGGATGAGGAACGCGGTCCGCTGCCTCTGTTCGGTGCCATCCTGCCGAGGAGGCCTGCGGAATCCCTGACTGAATCACCTCAGTGGATGGACGACAGGTGAAATGTCGCGGTGTGCTGCCAACGATGGGTTTAGTCCAACAGACGTCTGCTGGGACTACAGGGTTGGTCACGCAGCGAAAAACAAAGCAGCTCAACTCTAAATTTTATGGCCTTTGTGGTCGAAACTCAAACTACACTGACGGGAGGATACAGTCGCCACAGATCCTTTGAACATTTACAAAGAACCTGTTGAACTTTCTGAAAATAACTGTAAATATTTAAGCATACCAGCCATGTGCAAAAGATGACTTTAAAAACTATGAAAAATTATTTGACCATCAAAAATAGTCTCTGGGGTGGCTATATTGGGCATTTGGCCTTGAATGATTGCACTGGAGAGATCAGTGAGAATCTGTTACATTAGGGATATTTGACAAGACATTGCCTTCCAAATGGCACCCTATTTCCTTTATAAAGTGCACAGCTCTGGTCAAAAGCAGTTCACTGTGAAGGGGAGAGTGCTATTTGTGACACGGACTCTCTGTGTGCCTTCCAAAACACACAGAGAAAATACAGACGCTCAGCATTCCAGATGTCCAGAATTATACTAGGAATGCGTTCTGTTTATAATGGGTACAAATTTGCTATAAATGATCTCTCTTCTCCTCGCCCCGCACTCCTCTCCCTCTTCACTCACTAGGAGGAGAATGTTACCTACCACACAGTTTCTCTCCCTCACTTACTCCCCCTATCTCCCTCTCTCACCTCCCCCCTCTCTCTCACTCTATTTTTCTCTCCGCTTCCCTCAGAAGGTTACACCCTGGGGGTTTGTTGATGTGTCAGCTGCCTCTCATTTATTCCAAATGTCAGAAACAGAGTGGGAGATTAACAAAAACAGTTTGATATTCAACAGTACTACAGAACGTGAAATAGTTCCGACTGTCTGACAATAACAAATAAAGCTGATGACACTTGTGGGTTACCACCAGCACTGTAGAGTGACTTGACTTCTGGCAGTTTCTTAGAGAAGATACACTGGTACTAAATGGTCTTTACAGCTCAGTATTTCCTGTGTGGGCCTCAGTGGAGCATCCAGTCTGACTCTGTATCAGTGTAAATAGGTGTTCCTGTCACATTACGATGTATATCGTCACATGGCGTCAATACAAATCTCAAAGCAGCGATGATTGATAATAATGAAAAACAAATATGGAAAGAATATATATGTATGTTCAAATAATCTTGATCAAGGATCTGTGTTACAATGAGAAAACAGCACAAACAGATGAGGGCCAGGCTAAATGATCCTGATTAGCTCCTGGGCCTCTGCTAACTATGTAGAACAGAGTTCTCCTAATTCAATGCCACACACATTTTCTGCTCTACACAGATTCTGCTCTACATACAGGTTCTGCTCTACAAACAGGATCTGTTCTACATACAGGTTCTGCTCCAAACACAGGTTTTGCTCTACAAACAGGTTCTGCTCTACACAATTTCTGCTCTACATACAGGTTCTGCTCTACATACAGGTTCTGGTCTACAAACAGGATCTGCACTGCAAAAAATGTTGCCAATGGAACAAGTCAATTTAACTATTTTTGAGGAGATATTTGCTTGAAATAAGTGAAATAATCTGCCAATGGAACAAGACAAATTACACGATATTCAAGGCATATTTTCTAAAAACAAATGGTATATTCTAGCTTGTTAAGAAAAATATACCTTATTTTAAGGATGGTAGGGTTTTAACATGAAAATAAGATAAATATACTTGATAAGCCATATATTTTTTGCAGTGTGCTCTACATACAGGTTCTGCTCCAAACACAGGTTTTGCTCTACATACAGGTTCTGCTCTACAAACAGGATCTGCTCTACATACAGGTTCTGCTCTACATACAGGTTCTTCCCTACACAGGTTCTGCTCTACACAGGTTCTGCTCTACACACAAGTTCTGCTCTACACACAAGTTCTGCTCCACACACTGGTTCTGCTCTACACACATGCTCTGCTCCACACACAGGTTCTGCTCTACATATGTTCTGCTCCACATACAGGTTCTGCTCTACACAAAGGTTTTGCTTATATCTCCCCTAATCTCCTCTAACTGTTCCAGCCTGGGGGCCTGTGTGTGTGTGTGCGCGCGTGTGCGCGTGTGTTTGTGGTTTCATAATCAAGAATGTCAATGGAATAGAATCAATCGCATGGAAACCACAAGTTTGATGTGTTGTTTAACATTTCCCCCCGACTCCATCCCGGAAATGATCAGGAATCACGGGAGCGTCCTACTCACGCCAGCCTCCACGGACACAGGTGTCTGCAGCTGTGTTGTTTTAAAAACAGGACTAGAGGGACACGACTACGTGACCACAAAAGCATCTCTCCGATCTCCAGACCCCTCCGATGGCAGCACAGACTGACAGAGGATGTTTCCCCTGGAGGTAGATTTGGATAATTGGAGCAACGTAACCCAATTTAGATAACTTCATTTCACTTCCTACTTCCTGGGCTTACAAGAAGAACCCAGGGAAAGTGTCAAGAAAGCGGTCCTTTTTTAGATCCGTGAAATTATACCATTTCGCCTGAGTCGCAGGTCTCCTGATTGTTTTGGAACGAGGAAAATTACTGGGATGCGGAAAGAGTCTCCAAGAATGTGTTGTAGCGTGGTCAGACACAGGACCTTGGAGCAACCAGAGAGGAACATGGAGGACCCACAGGATGTCTGTCAAGCTACTTTCCCACAGATCCAACACTTTCAGGGAGATAACAGGACAGATATACTGTACTGCGCAAACCTTTTCCACGGGTCCAAATGGCACCCTCTTTCCTATGCTTGGGTCACAAATGGTGCACTATGTCAGGAGTAGTAGGCCATTTGGGACACAACCGTAGTTCCATGGTCCTATCAACAGTGCTTCCTCCCATAGTCCCACATTTGACAAAAATAACACTTGAAAAATAGAGCTGTGTATTCCTGGAGCTGGAGGACGTCTGGTTTGTTTGGTTGGATTGTGTTTCTGGTTGGTGCCAAGATATTAGACCTCTGTTTATTGTTACCAAGATATCTGTGGAATACTCTCAAACACAAACAAGCTGCGTAAATAGCTCCATTTTGGGGCTAAAACCCATGTAAATTTGGAAGTTATAGCAAACCAAATGTTCTTATTAAGTACTTTCTAAGGAAGTAAACATAGTGGGTAGGAATATCCATCTGTTTTAAATCCTTAGACTGACCAAGTTATGAATCTTCAAAACTTAGAAAATGTGGATCCCACTTCCTACCTCCTGTGCTTATGAAAATAAACTAAAGAAAGTATAGAAATCTGTCCTATTTTAAATTTGTCAAATAATACTATAAAACCGAGTCACAGCTCTCTTGATTGTTTTGGAAAAACCCAGTGATACAGAAAGAGACTCCAAAAATGTGTTGTGCTAGCCATTGTTGCATGCTGCCCACTACACCAGCCCCAGCTACGCTATTTCTTGGACCTGAGACTGATGGGCCTGACAAAGGAAATCTTTGTGTTCTCTGTATTTAATAAGCGCCATTCCCATCCTTTGACATTTCAGCTATTTTTTTCCGATTGCATATCGCTGTACAACAGGCAGTGGGCAAGGACAACGTCTACCCAACCTTTACCCTGAGAGGCACACACTTACAACACCACCCAAATTCACGACACATCCCAAAACCTAATTCTAAACCAGGTCCCAGACCTGTTTGGGATTGCCTTGCCAATGCCATGTGAAATGCCCTTAGTCCTGAGGAAAGGCAGCAGATATGTATTACTTTTCAGTCTATAGGCTGATGTTTGAGGTAAGGTCATGGTGCCTGACAATTCGACCAAACTTTGGCCTCCAGCCAGTGAACTCATCAGACAGAATCACACATTCGCACTCTTGCTTTCCCTTCCCTGTGTCTGTCTCGCATTCTCTCTCTGTCTCACACATGCGTGCACAAATCAAATGCTCGCACAGAAGGGGTTGTAAAGTGTAAATGAAGGGGAGGTGCGCTCAATGGATGAAATAACAAGCGAGTTTAAAGAGGGAGGAAGTTGAGAAAGAGAGGGCAAGAAAGAGAGAGAGAATAAATTTGTGGGCCATTAGAGACAGGCGAGCTGGGCAGTGCTCTGCCAGAAGCCCTGTTTACACCTGGTACTAATGTGTCCTTTGTCCATAATATATCCATAATGTCATTGTGCTCACGTTTTATTCTCATAATGACGAGGCGTGTTGTTCTCATACTGACGAGGCGTGTTATTCTCATACTGACACGAGGCGTGTTATTCTCATACTGACGAGGCGTGTTATTCTCATACTGACGAGGCGTGTTATTCTCATACTGACGGGGCGTGTTATTCTCATAATGATGGCGCGCGTTATACACAAGTTCAGTTTATCACCTGCAAAGCAGGCACTGACTAAGCAAGCAAACATAGTGGGTGTGATCATCCCTTTGTTTTATTGACAACGTGGTCATCCATAGCCTGACCACGTTGTCAATCTTCAAAACTGACACAATGTGGATCCCAGTCGCAGTGCCTGGATAAAATCCAGTGAAGATATTCTCTCCGAAAGTAAGTCTAATAACCTTTCTACTAGATTGAAAGTGTGCTGGTAACAGATCCAGCGGATGGGGTCCTTGCTACTTCGTCCTCTGTCTACCAATTAATATGCTGCAGACGCCAGATGTTGTCATCACTCTTCCTAAAGAGAAGAAGGAGAGTGGTATGGAGGAGATCATTTACATTGTGGCTGCCCAGACACAGACAGACAGTGAGCCAGAGCCAGACACACCCCACTCCCGCCCAACTAAACGCATTTGACCGAGTCCTAGTCTAAAAGGGACTCCAGCAGACAGTAGAGGTGTTTGTAGACGATAATCACAAATAATTCATGCCATTTTCCAAACACTTTCACTCCAAAGCAACTTGGAGCCATGCTTGAATTCATTTTTATATATGGGTGGCAGTGCTTGACCTGGGCCAGAACGGTCCGGAACAGCGTTCCGGTACTTCCAATTTTAGGCAAAAGAGCAAGCCTTATTGGAATGACATACATTTTGATGAACATAGTCTAATGTGGGATTTGGTAGTTCCTGCACTTATTTCAGCCCTCTTCAAGTGCCGATGGGTGGACCCAGGAATTGAACCCTGTCACCACCAGAGCCTTGCCCTACCAACTGAGCTATAGGGGACCGTGTAACCCTGCAGACTACACGTGCATGAGGCCCTCCCCAACTGGTGGGTTCTCACCGTGAAAAAACCCTTGTCTGGGAACACTTACAAAATGTATGAATAGAGAGAAAACCTCTATGCCAATGCCAAGGACAAGAGAGGAGGAGATAGGCTTGAAACGGTTTAATGAAAGGGTATGATCTGGTCATGATGGAAAAAAAACTCTTGCTATGTATCTCTGACAAAAACTAGAGGAGGCAAGGAAAACAACAAGAATATGGCGCAGCCATGGGCGACTTTGTTTTCTTTAGCCGTTTTTACTGAGCATGTCTTATAAAAAGCAAACTATCTATTGAATTTGGACGGCGAAACAGGATAATGTTACTGGAGTGGTCTAGATTTGGCTTAAGATAAACATCCTCCCCTTTTATAACAAGTGGGAGAAGGAGCCTGTACCCACCTCCGGACAGGGTAGGCCAGCCTCCCCGCCCTCAGCCCCGCCCTCTGCCCCACCCTCTGCCCCGCCCTCTGCCCCGCCCTCTCTCCTTCACCACTATTACGCCACCCCTTTCTCTTGATTCCTCCTTTATCTCTTCCTTTACCCTCCAGTCTCCCGTATGCCAGGCAAACCTTCTGAGATACAGCTGGATACATGCTAACGACCCAAAGGAATATTGCATCACATTGACTGCGAATGTAGGTGGGCCAATGCCACTCCATGTAATGGAAATCAGTGTGGCAAGATTCCATTACCGGCGACATCTACAGTAACACTGCTACTGGTTACACCACCAGCCTTCTACCCATTAACATCACTAAGACCACTACTGTCTGTCCTGTACTTCACCCTGGGAGCAAGCTAAAGGAGACACACACACACACACACACCCGCACACCCTGGGAGAGAAGTACAATGCGAAGGGACAGACGCGCACACATAAGCACATCCACTGAAGCACAATGAAAGGGGACAGGAAACTCAGCTGTCACCACGGTCGGCATGGGGACGGGTCGTGGCTCTTCAGTAATGTAAACAGTCTTGAGTAAATAAGTGTTGTTTTTGGTTGGTAGGTGTTATTACGTGATTGCTGAGGGGGGGCTGAGTGTGCTGTGTATTTGCACGCGTGTGAAATTGTGGGTTTTTCAAAAGAATGTCACTGTTTTGGTGCTCTCAGGTATAAGTCCTGTTTAATTGAATGAAGAGAAAGTCAGAGCAAAAGAGAGAGAGAAAGAGAGAGAGGAGAGAGGAGTGTGAGAAAACACTACCCCCCTTTCTGCTGGCCGATATCTGATCCTCTTGGCTCTTTATGAGGTAACCCGAAGCAGGCAATCACAACAAAGGGTAGCATCGCTAGGACCATCAGCACAAAGAGCTTGGAGGACTACAGGTGCCCAGAAACAGAGGAATGGGGTACAGGACAGAGGAAGAGAGAGAAAAGAGGTAGAGGACAGAGGAAGAGAGGGAAAAGGGGAAGGACAGAGAGATTAGGGAGCAAAACAGGAGATGGAAGTGAGAGGGGGAGTATGGAGGAAAGACGACACAAGATAGGATAAGGTAGGTGGAGAAAGACTATCTGGAGAGGAGTGTGGACTGGGTAATACAGGACCCTTTCCCTTCCCTCTGCTATGTAGCTCTTGTTGACAAAAGCAAAAAAAAATTAAAAAGAGGCAGTTAGATTCAGGTGTTAACATAACAAGTCTGAGGTGTTTATTTATATACGCTAACATAAATCCAGTGACAGTTCTGCACTCTAGACCAGGACAATGAAAACATCTCCTTGTCCCAAACAATGTACTGTAATAACAACCAGTGAACGTACAAAATACTGTAGTATGTTGTGTGTTACATACCGTATAATGTAAAACAGTTATTATCAAGGGGAATGAAAGAGTCACTGATCTGTGACTCTTCAGACAGTGGACAAACTTCACTAAGCTACACAACTGCAGAAGAGGTGGCCCCCTGAGATGTGTAACCAAACAAATGAGACGTTGGGAAAAAAAAATGAAAAAAATGAAAAGAACGACACCATTTTGACACAGCCGTTGGCAGCAACAGACTTCACGGCTGTGGTGTGAGTCTGAGTCTATCCCACAGCTGGCTTCTCTCTGCCCTTCCTGCTGTCTACCAGCCAGCCCAGGTGCCAGGCTTATCGCTATTCAGCCCCCACCATCCCATATGACATCCCAAGAGCTGGGTTCAAATACTATAGAAAATATTTTTAATACTGTTAGAGTTGGACAAACCCTCGAGTCCCAGGCTCGCAAGGGCTTGCAAGTTGTCATCTGTTTTACTCAGTTGCAACAAACAAGCTGACTCTACGGCAATAAACATGTGTTTGAAGTCATTTTTTAAATATTATTTGAACCCAGGTCTGAAGCATGGCCTGAAAACCCCCTCATCTCCCCTGGGTCTTCTAGGCCCTCAGACAGTGACCTTTGTTCTCTACCAGTCCTTGCTTGCTGATGGAGACCCAAAAAGGCAAAGTCTAGACATTCCACTGGCAGTCTGTGACACACATCATTCAGACATTATGAGCTGCTGTGATGCCCAACCACAATTTCAAATTTAAACAACTCTGAAGTACCATCGCTCCTCAAACCATCCGTTAGTGTATTAATGTATTTTTTATTTTTCCTACGTTGGATCTGGTATACGACATTTGAAGGATGATGTATGCAGCTGATAGCCGGTTCTGCTGAGTTGAGTTTCAGGATGATTATCATTATAGGGTTCTTTGAAGCCAGGCTTGTTTTGAACTGCGATGGAAGACAAACAGCTGTTGGCTCAAGGTCACAATGTCGGAGCCAGATGTGAAAGCCTTCGAAGTGAATCTGAAGTACAGTGGTGAAATTCCAGAGTCGGCATCTGAAGTTTAGTGTTGGCATTCCCAAGCCGGCATCTGAAGTTTAGCGGTGGCATTCCTGAGCCGGCATCTGAAGTAAAGTGGTGGCATTCCCGAGCCGGCATCTGAAGTTTAGCGGTGGCATTCCCGAGCCGGCATCTGAAGTATAGTGGTGGCATTCCTGAATGGGCAAAACTGGTTGAAATTACGCAACTACAATCAGATTCTATCTAACTGGTTGCATTGTTGTCATTTCAACCAGCTTTGTCCGCTTGGTAACACTTCACCACACATCCATCTGACAGGAGGTAAATGTTTTGAATTTTCAAAACTTAGCAATGACCTTATCACACAACAATGTCCTAAAATGCCTCTATCTGACAAAACAAGGCTACTAGCTCACCGACTAATGACATATTTCCTGTGAATTTGTTTTGACACAGGAAGCAGAGGAATGAAATAGGATTCTGATGTGAAACATAAACAACATGGGCCACGACAATCGGTCAGGAATCCCAAATGAAGTATTCATTCTTTCATTTGTAACGACGGATGTCCTGTTTATTTCCCTCAGTCTGTCCATCCAGGCTGAGACAGGGAAGCCCAAGACCAGAGGATATACTCATGGCATGTCAGGAATTTAGGTAGATGAATGCCTCAGTAAGTCAGGTCGTGGCCAGCCTGCTCTTCTAACATTCTGCCCAGTCAGTCCGAGTATTAGCTACGGATCTCCTGAAGCCGGGAGGGAAAGGACTAAGAACCAGGAGAATTGTCTCTGAACTAAGCCCTCTGGAATTTCACCCAAATTTGGAAGGACTAGATTGTATGTAAATTAATATAACTAATCTCCAAATAACAGCATTGAATGCAAAAGACACTAAAGTTGCTACATGTAGCTACATACCCCAAGATAACCTGAGGACTTTTTTACAAGGGGTGTCAGTCAACATGACATCTGGGAATAGAAAAAGAAATAAGTACAGAATTACTTGAATTGGTCAGTAAAGAAATGCGAATCCTAGACAACGTGGTACCTACGACTATGTAAGCATACTGTCTGAATCCCAAATGCCACATTATTCCCCGTATAGCACACTCCTTTTGACCAGAACCCTATGGATCATGGTTAAAAGTAGTGCACTACAACGGTTAGGGTGCCATTTGGGACAGAAACCTCAATCAAGTGACACGAATAACTAGATTTCCCTAGTTTTGTCATCTCTCACTTTGAGAGTCACTCACTGGTTACCCAGGGAAACCCACAACAACACTCTAAACACAGTGAGAAAGCAGAAGTGGCCCTGTGACTGCAATGGTGTGAGAAAGGAGAGAGAAAAGTTTGAACTGCTGAATAATTATTTAATTTGTGAGCGCACACAGACAGATGGTTTTCTGAGTGGAAGTGTTCCCCGTCACATCATTATCCACTGTCCATTCAAGGTCCATTCAAGGCCATCCAAATCATTAGTGAGCACACAGGCCTGCACTGAGACGGTTCTCTGACCGGTGAAGCTGTTTTTTAAGGCGTGGGCTGAATCCCCAATGCCCATATAGTGTTCTATGAGGTCCAGTGTAGAACACTACACAGTGACCAGTGTGCCATTTGGGATGTTGTGTTAAAGCCATAATCCACTGGCCTTCAACTGGATTTAATGTTGCCCCCCCCCCCCCAAGAGCGTCAGAGCCTAAAAAAGGAGCATAAAAGACTCCAGGGGACGAGGGGCCCGGTTTAAAACAACATGACCCACAGAGTCCCCATTGTACTGCAGAGGAAGCCCTTCTCTCCACCCCAAACAGAGGAGGCTGCATGCACCCCCCAGCACTGCCCTTTACCCCTCCTTATCACTCCACCCCAACACACACGCCAACACACACACACCAACACATGTGCACACACTAACACACACACACGCCAACACATATACACACACACACACACACACACACACAAACACACACAGTATATCTGCATAAACACAGCCCCCACACACTCTTGACAGCATTATGAACCGCATTAAAGATAATACAAAATTGATTTATTGTACAGAGGCAGTAAAACATGCTACTTATACTCATTCCATTTAGAACCAGTCAGCTTCATACCCCAAATTCAGTGGACAGAACAAAGTTTAAGAGAAGCATCAAGCTTCTAGGCAAATGAAGTTGAATTCTTGGGTACTCTTGAACAGTCTCCAGGTGAATCACTGCATTCAAATAACAGAACTGAAGAACGGAAGGGAAGAATGCTTCGTCAGCCAGGTGGGTCACACAAAGAGCCTTCAACGTTCCACGTGCGTGGAGAAAAGACATCTATCTGTTCAGTCATGCTCTTCAACTTAACCTGGGCTTTTCAAACTCACTGAAATCCTACAGACCTGTGTACATAATAGGGACCAGCTATAGCCTTAGGGACAGGATGGACTCGACCTGATGTTAACACTGTGCTTTGTCAGATCTACGATTTATGGCGTAACAAACAAACAAAAGTTGCCCCCCACAAAAAGACACACACACGCATACAAATGGCATCTGTGGAATGAGTTGGCAGAGAGGGTTGTGAGCTGAGCAGAAAGGCTCTTGCTGAAGATGTAAATGTAATGTACCCCAACAAGGAACACAGCTCCACTCAATTAGTTCCAGCTGAGTGGCACCCACACAGACAGACACATACTCACACAGACAGACATGTACCCACACAGACAGACACATACCCACACAGACAGACACATATCCACATAGACAGACACATACCCACACAGACAGACACATTCCCACACAGACAGACACATACCCACACAGACAGACATGCACCCACACAGACAGACATGTACCCACACAGACAGACATGTACCCACACAGACAGACATGCACCCACACAGACAGACACATACCCACACAGACAGACATGCACCAACACAGACAGACACATTCCCACACAGACAGACACCTACCCACACAGACAGACATGCACCCACACAGACAGACATATACAGACATAAACACATGCAGATACAGGTACTTCTGGCCAACTCCGCCCAGGTTTAGTTAGTTCTCCCTAACCGTGGAAGTAGAGACAGGAGCGGCGGACAGCGCAGCCAGACCAGTAATTTGACCGTCTCCTGATGGGTAATGTCCACCTCCACGTCTCTCTACGGCTCTGGGTGTTAGCAGGGGTGGAGTGCTCACTTGGTCAGCACTTTCTGTCTCATTTCACTTGACTACGGCTCACTTAGTTTTCCTTCGTTTCCTCCAACTTCTCAAAAATCGAATTCCACACGAATGTCAATGTGCTCACTTAACCCCGAGGGACTTTCCTGCCCGTGTCATAATCAACCCTTGGGAGTGCAGTGCTCTCTGCGTCCCACGTGGCACCCTATTCCCTACTTAGCGCACTACTTTCAACCGGATCCCAATGGCTGCCCTATTTGGGATCCAGGCTAGGAAACGTGTTAAGATGGATTTCAATCAACGCAATCAAGTGGAGACAAAATAATAACAGTCACATTCCCGAACAGCTTGAAAAGATGTGTGTGTGTGTGTGTGTGTGTGTGCATGTGTGCGTGTGCTGTTCTAAACGGTTGGTTAAGTCATTACAGGGCAGCGGCAGGCAGTTCAAAGGGAATTTTCCCTTTCTTCCCCCTGTGAGCCTTGCTGGGCCAGTGCCTGCGCTGCCCTGTAGCCCCAGCCCCGTCCCGTCCCGACCACAGGAATCCAGTGGTGGAGCGGAGCGGGGGCACAAACACACACTCTGAAAGAAGATCTAGAAACCCATGACATTTGACCATTGCTCCTCCTCTTTTACCATAAAGCACCTTTAAAAAGAAACACCCGCCACCACTTGGATGTCTTTCATAAGAAGCTCAAATGGAGATGGTCGGCTGTCAAGCCAGCCCATACTTTGGTGAGTAGGACGTAAGGAATCTGAAGGCGAGACAACCCATAATGCAACAGAGAAAGAGAGAGAAGTTCAAGTTTTCATGTAGTGGAGGGGGGCTGTCCACCCGTGTTCCTAGACAGCTAGCGTTCTGCAGGTTCTCTCCACGCCCAGTTGTGAGTAACCTGATTTAGCTTTTCACCCTGCTGAGTACTAGAATCAGGTGAAAACACAAAGCATGGTGCCTTTCCAGGAACATGGTAGGGCAGCGATGCTATAGGGCTTGGCCACTATCCCACACACCCACAGCGTTCAGAGTCAAAGCTCCCAAGTGCACAATAACAACAAGAAGGTAACAGAAAAAAGCTGAGACAGATAGGATTACCCAGCAACTTTTATACTAACAACCAGTATCCCTTCATATATATAGACTGACTGCCTGTGTCTGGTCTAGAATAGTCTCAGTCTCTATCCTATAAAAGTCTTCATGTGTCTGTCTACTCTAGAGTAGTCTCCATATGTGTAGTCTAGAGTTGTCTCCATATGTAGCCTACAGTAGTCTCCAGGTGTGGTCTAGAGTAGTCTCCATGTATCTAGTCTAAAGTAGTTGCCATGTGCTTAGTCCAGAGTAGTCGCCATGTGTCTAGTCTAGAGTAGTCTCCATGTGTAGCCTACTGTGGTCTAAATGTGTGTGCCTGTCTAGTCTAGAGTAGTCTAAATGTGCCTGTCTAGTCTAGAGTAGTCTCTATGTGCCTGTCTAGTCTAAAGATGTCTCCATGTGCCTGTCTAGTCTAGAGTAGTCTCTATGTGCCTGTCTAGTCTA
>JACXGI010003606.1:13189-61091 GCA_016801175.1 Esox masquinongy | reverse complement strand
AGGGGGGATGGGAGTTGTTGTGCCCCCGTTTGGGACAAGGACAACTTCTGGAAGCATTGGGTGATTTTAATTAAAGGGTCAGGAGAGGGGGGGGGTACTCTGCTTATGAGTACTGTCCTTCATGCTTATCTTGTTTGGAAATGGCATTCCAAGAGCGTGACGTATGTTGGCACCAAGCAGCCGGCATCCCATGATGTTTGGATGAACCCCATCAGGTCTAAAGCGATCTTTACAGTTCCAAAAAATATTGAAATTGTCAATAAACCTTATCCCGTGGTTGAGGCATGCCGATGTCAGCCACATATTCAACCCAAGGAGTCTGCTAAAAGATTCAATTCCTTTCCTCAAGGTTGGAATGGGGCCTGAGATGAAAACGTTATTGAAAGTTTATTTTCTCCAGTAGCATAGAAAAATCATTTTTCAGGATCTCAGAGCCAGTTTTCCTTCGTAGAATGTCAAAAGACCCAGTGTGGATAATAATCTGCATGTTGCTTGGATGTGTGGAGAGAATAACTGCAACATTTCTGTTAGCTCTCTGACCGATGTGTCAGCCATGGTTAGGATTTCAGTCTTTTCCATTCTGATATGCTTGGTTATGTCGTCCCCAATCAAGGTAGTATCAGGTTTATCAAATGTGGAGTTAGCAAAGTTTCTTCTTTCCCTCGTCCTATCAGTGGTTTTAAGGCTATTTCTTGGATTTTGGTTAGCCCTAATGCTAGTGTTGTGGTTAGCTTCCCTAGGGTCATTTACTCACATTTCGTTCCGAGTCAGTGGATCGTACCTGTTTTGCAGTGTGAGTTCAGGTGGTGGATTGAGGGTTGGTGCTCTCTTATTTGATTTCTTGCTGGATTTGCCTCTGCGGCGTACAACATCAGACCAAGTCCCCGCTGGAGTTGATGCCTTCGGTCTAGCCCCGGTGCTGTGCCAGTAAGATGTGTCATTGGGGAAGGCTGGTTTGAAAGCCTCTGCGGTTAATCCAGTGGCATTAGCACATGTCCAGGGGAGAGTGTCAGCCAGGTCCGTGACAGAGTGCTCTAGATTTGAAGTAATCCCCTGTATACCAATCTGTGTCTGTCCGTTAGCGTTTGGTAGCTCAACCCCTAGAGTAGCTGCTACAGAGTCAATGAATTGTTCACTCTCATGTATTTCAAGCTGTGTTATCGTCTCATTCAGTCGCTCGCTCTGAAATTGCTCTGATCTGTTCACCAGTTTTGACTGTGTTCTGTCAAGCATAGGGAAATCTTTAGAGCTCACTAGCCTTACGTTAGCCTGTTGTGCTATGTTAGCATTAGCATTTGTTGATTCACCTACCGGACAGGACCCACAGTCTGACCGGAGGAGCACTCGGGTGACTAAATCTTCTAAGCGGTTGATCCGTTCCTCCAACAGCTGTCTTAGCTCCTCCATCATAAAAAATCACTCAAAAATACAAAAGAACTATGCTGAGCTCCTCTTTTAAAAATTACACAAAATTGTAAAAATATGATTAAAACAAATATAGAACACAAATGAAACAAAGGTAAAAGATTTAAAGAAGATTAAAAGAAAATTAAAAAGTAAGAAAAGAAAGGCTGGCAAAATGCATGAAGCAGGAGAGTTGCGTTATGTGACTAACAGGCATGAAAGCAGGAAGCAAACCACAGCTGTCTTTTTTTCGTACCACCTGTTGATACTATGATCAGTTTCATATGACACATCTGTTCTATACTATTGTATATTCTATAACCTCTTTATTTACTGTTTGTGCTCTGAATGTTGATAAAACTGTAAATGTAGTATTCAAGTTATTTTCTTGTCTGTGTCTATTTTGTTTGTGCCCCGTATCACTTAATGTGAAATTAAAAGCCTGAATAAATTTGTAATTGTCTAGATTTGTTTTACCCATATTTGATTAATTTATAACATATATTTATATAAAAAACTCAAACTAAAGTCAGAAAAGTGTTTGATATGTGGTGGTATCAAATATAACATCAGGGTTTTTTGTCATTTATTTATATTTTATATTTATATTTTAGAAATGTAGCTTTTTTAATATATGTATTTCATGCTCATCCTACTGATGGCATACATATTCATTGCATGTGGTTAATAAAACAAACCACACTGTATAATGGTTCAAATGAGCTAAAACTTTTATTCCCACACTAAATATGCTGATGCTGTGTTTAATCAAGAAGTCTAAGGTAAGGTTAGGAAAATAATGTGTACATTCTTTCTCTATTGTCTCTGGCCATTGTCTGGCCATTTCCTGACTGCTTCTGAAGATATTGCGGTAGCATGCTACATTTTACGTTCCATGTCTGTCACAGTAACATTTGGAGAAAAAAGATGAATAACAATTATTTTCATTGACAGGACAGTAGACTAATATGTTCCAATTTGGCCTGAAATGAGTAGTACACACACACACACACACACACCCACAGAAGTACTACCACACCTGGCCTGGTCTTCGTCCAACAAAGGTGAATCTGTAGACCATTTATCCAAGCCTAAGGTAGATAAAAGTTTCATATTTTATAAATGGCCCTGCCTTCGCCAAGCCACACATTCAGAGACAAAGTTTCATCTGTAGCACATCCACTAGCCATGCACCTTTTTGCCGGACAAGCCGGCCAAGAAGAGCGAATGTGACTGACTGACTGACTGACTGACTGACTGACTGACTGACTGACTGACTGACTGACTGACTGACTGACTGACTGACTGACTGACTGACTGACTGACTGACTGACTGACTGACTGACTGACTGACTGGACCTTGTTAAATAGCGTAGTGGTTAGAGAGGCGGACATGCGAACTATAGGTCCCGAGTTCCTATCTCCTCGCAGGCGAAGTGAAGTACGTGTTATGAATTATTCCGTATAGACGAAACTTCGCTGGCTAAAACCTCCAGTGACTACATTATAGTAAGCCTGAAATAAGACAGTTTACTATTAGCCTATTACTGGCTAATAAGCTGCTCAAACAGCCAGTGGCAAAAGCTAACAATTCATAGACGCTATTTGTGGTGGAGGTAAACTTAGTAAGAAACGTTAAGTCAATTTAACTGTATCAATATCATTCACAAATGGCCAATTAGCTATTCAAACGGCCAGTGGCAAAAAGAGGATTTGTTCTGGATAGACAGAAGAGGCTATACTAACACTCCTCAAATGGTGAGCTCTGTGGTGTAGTGGTTAGCAACACAGACTTTCATGTGGGTGACCTGGGTTCGAATCTCTTAAGGGCAATACTTTCTATTGCGGTCCGGTTGAACTAGGCTTGCCTGGTTTCTTATTTTCATGCTACTTGTTTCAACCAGGAAATATAAACAGCCCTGCCAACACTTTGGTGTCACTCAGAAATGTCCTTGTTTTCCATGAAAACATACATTAAATGAGTCTGAATAGGAAATATAGCATAATGAATAAGAAATATAGTAACTGACAAGATTAGAAAATTATTTTCAATTGAAATAATAACTGGGCCCTTCAAACTTTGCATTTGTCAAAGAATCCTCCATTTACAGATCTTTGACATTCTATTTGTCAGTTTGTTCAGGTAATCTAAAGAGAGTTCACCCCATGCACCCCATGCAAGTTGGATTGACTTGATGGGCAATTACATTTTGCAGGTACTATTTAATGAAGATGCCAGTTGAGGACCTGTGAGGCACCTGTTTCTGAAACTAGACACTAATGTATTTGTCCTCTTGCTCAGTTGTGCACCGGGGCTTCCCACTCTTTCTATTCTGATTAGAGACATTTTGCGCTGTTCTCTGAAGAGAGTAGTACACAGCGTTTTCAGCTTCTTGGCAATTTCTCACATGGAAAAGCCTTAGTTTCTCAGAACAACAAATTGCAAAAGGGTTTTCTAATGATCAATTAGCCTTTTAAAATGATAAACTTGGATTAGCAAACAAAACATGGCATTGAAACACAGGACTTATTGTTGTTGATGGACCTATTGTTCCTTTGTGTGCCTATTTACATATTCCATTAAAAATCAGCTGTTTCCAGCTACAATAGTCATTTACAACAAAAACAATATTTACACTGTATTTCAGATCAATTTGATGTTATTTTAATGGACAAAATATTTTCTTTTCTTTTGAAAACAAAGAAATTTCTTAGTTATCCCTGACTTTTGAACAGTAGTGTAATCACCTGTGAATTCACTTCAACTGAACTTGCAGGTGCCTAAACCCATCACAAGCAGTTGCTAGAGCGAGTCAGCAAGGCACACCTAATCTAAGCCCCCAGTTAAAACTCAGCTTCTGCCTTAAGTTTTGTGTTCAGCAAGTGAAATGCATGCTCATTGCAGAATATTCCACTTCTTTGCCTTAAAAAACTCCTGGGTCGCTTTCAGTCATTATCCATGAAGCGCTGTCCAATCAACTTCGCTGAATTTGGCTGAATCTGAGGAGACAATATATTCCTATACACTTCAAAATTAATCCGGCAGCTTCTGTCCTCTGTCACATCATCAATAAACACTAGTGACCCAGTGCCATTGGAAGCCATGCATTCCCATGCCATCACACTGCCTCCATCATGATTTGCAGATGATGTGGTATGCTTCGGATCATAAGCCGTTCCAAGCCTTCTCCATACTTTCTTCTTCCCATCATTCTGGTAGAGACTGATCTTAGTTTCATCTGTCCAAAGAATGCTGTTCCAGAACTGAGCAAGGTATTTTTAGATGTTTTTTGGCAAAGTCTAATCTGGCCTTTCTATTCTTGAGGTTTACGAATGGTTTGCACCTTGTGGTGAACAGACTGTATTTTCTCTCGTGAAGTCATCTCTGTATGGTAGACTTGGATAACGATATGCCTACCTCTTGGAGTGTTCTTCACTTGGCTGGATGTTGTGAAGGGTTTTTTTTTACCATAGAAAGGATTCTACGGTCATCCACCACTGTTGTCTTCCGTTGACGTCTTCCACTGTTGTCTTCCGTGGCCTTTTTGTGTTACAGAGCTCACCAGGGCTTTCTTTTTTTCTCAGAATGTACCAAACTGTTGATTTGGCCACTCCTAATGTTCCTGCTGTCTCTCTGACGGATTTTCTTTTTTTGAAGGCAAGGATAGCCTGTTTAACTTGCATTGAGAGCTCCTTTGACCGCATGTTTTGGGTTCACAGCAACAGCTTCCAAATGTGAATGCCACACCTGGAATCAACTCCAGACTTTTTACCTGCTTAACTGATGAAGAAATAACGAAGGAATAGCCCACGCCTGTCCATTAAACAGTTTCTCAATGTTCTCTTTGAAAATGTGCTTGTTCTGATGAGTAACAGTGACTCCAAGATACACAAATCGGTCCTTGACTACCTTTAGTGATATGTCTGGGTATTGCAGCTGTAGTGCCAGTTGATTAATTGGAAAGAGTTCACTTTGTATCCAGAGAACAGGCCGAAATCATTGAGGAGGGAAAGTGCTATAGGCAAGGAGGTCCTCGGGTCCGAAATATAAAGTAAAAGATTGTCCGCGTACAAGGACACCTTATGTGGAATGTCCCCCCTAAACACACCCTGCACCTGCTTGTAATCACGCAGGGCAATCGCTAACGGTTCTATGGCAAGCGTAAAGAGGGCAGGGCTCAGCGGACAGCCCTGACTGGTCCCACATCGCAGATCGAATGGCTTGGAGTATAGGGCGATGTCAATACAATTACAGAGGGGGAGTTGTACAATAGTTTAATCCAAGAGATAAGAGTTGGGCCAAATCCAAATTTATCCAAGATGCTTAGTAAATAGTCCCACTCGATTCTGTTGAATGCCTTCTCCACGTCCATCGACACTACACATTCCGGAGTGTCCTGCGATGGAGAATATAGAATGTTAAATAAGCAACGTATATTATAAAATGAATGTCGGTTTTTTATAAACCCTGTTTGGTCGGGAGATATGATTGTGGGAAGCGCAACCTCAAGCCAAGAGGCCAGTAATTTGGCTAGTATTTTAACATCGTTGTTAAGCAGTGAAATAGGCCTGTAGCAGGCACAATCTAATGGGTCTTTACCTTTTTTAGCAAGTAAGGAGATACAGGCCTGGTTCATTGTTGGTGGGAGAAGCCCTGATTGAAGAGATTCGGCAAAGACCAATTCCAAGAGAGGAGTAAGTTGTACAGAGAACTTTTTGTAAAATTCTGAAGGGAATCCATCAGGTCCCGGGGATTTTCCCGATTGCAAGGAGGATATGGCTATCCCAACGTCCAATTTAGTAATTGGCTTCTCAAGATCTAATCTGAGATCTAAGGATAAGGTGAGCATTTTCAAACTGTTAAGAAATGTTTCCATTTTTTCTGTATCGTGCGTGGAGTCAGATTTATACAGATTACAATAAAATTCCCTAAACTAATCATTAATTATGTTTTGGTCTGAAGATATTTCCCCGCTCTCCAAACGTAAGCCACCAATGATCTGCTTCGCCCTGGCCCCACATAACTGAGTAAGCTAACAACCTCCCCGTCTTCTCGCTAAGCTCATAAAAAAAAAAAACGCTTCTAGTTTTCCGCAAGAGATTTTCTGTGTGCTGGGTAAGGAGCATATCAAGCTCGGTTTTCAGTCCAAGACGTTGTTTATATAGGTCTGCTGCGGGAGCATTAGCATACTGCTGATCCACTTGTAACATTTGGTTAGTGAGGTGCATTTGCTTCTCCTTCAGACACCTTCGTTTGTGAGCCGTAAACTAAATGATTTGCCCCCTCAAATAAGCTTTTAGTGCTTCCCACATAGTAGAAGACATGTCAGTGGATTTATTCACACTCCAGAAAAAAGGTATTTGTTCAGATATAAACTTAACAAAATCTTCATCTGTCAAAAGGGAGGAGTCTAAGCGCCAATGTCTCCTGTAAGGGCGGAGTCATTAATGTTAAACAACTTGCCCAAGAATAATACCGACCATACGTATCTGAGGCAATAGAAGAGGGCGTAAACAATATATCTTTATGAATCAAAATGGCTACCTCTCTTACCGGAGCCTGGAAAGATGAGTGAAAGAGCTGCCCAACCCAGCCTTTGTGAATGCGAGAGTGATCCACACATCTTAGATGGGTTTCCTGTAAGAAGGCTACGCCCGCCTTTAGCTGCTTCATGTGAGCAAGAATCTTACTTTTGTCTGGAATATTAACCCCTTAATATTCCATCTTATGAATCTAAGAGTGCTAGCCATTTGAACAGAGAAGGATGTACAGACTTGAAGCGTGGCCACAACAGCAGAGTATATAAGATAAACAACACTAGGAAGTAGCGAGAATCAAGTCAGCAAAATAACCCTCCCCCAATCCTTATCCCAACAACAACAAAAAAACAGAAATCCACTGTACAAAGCAGCAGCAAGCTCTTAAGGGCTTTAACTAGCCCATTTAGGGACCTCCGAAACATATCCATATCCTACAAAATTTCCTCGATTCCCTCACAGAAAGCACATAGTAACCCTAACATTCAAGAGAGATGGACGACGCTAACAACATGGTAAAACATTCCCTGATGTTGGCTAATAAGGCACAGTTTGTGTAAATAAAATAGGCCGCAAGAAACAAAGCATACTGGTTCAATTTACACAGAGCGTAGTGTACATGCACTACACAGTTTTTTTCAGCTATTGAAATAGGTGACCAAAATTAACATAGTGCCATGAACGACAGCCTGCAAAGTTGGTAAAGTGCTGCATGTATTACAGAGTACAACAAAATATAATAAACACATAGAAAAAAAATAAGACAACGCCTACATAAATAATGTACATAAACAAAATATTGAGAAAACATGTACATGCATATATACATACATCAAGGAATGAAAACAAAATGCACTTCATCCATACGGGAATATACAAAATGAAATGACACACCAAAACAATGAGAAAAATATAATAATAATTCCGTCACAAAATTAGTCACACATGCATGCACACAGTAGGCACACGTCTTCAATGTACATAAAAGCAAGTCCAATACCAGAGTATCTGAGGAAGAACCAATGGTAATAATCTGATACGCGACCGCAAAATGCGGGAGAAAAAGTAACTGATAAACAGTACAGTGCACACGTATTAACCGTCGGACCATGGGATGAGCTATAGGATGAGCTATAAAGCCTTATTGATGTTACTGCTTCCCTCTTGTGTTGTTGTCAGCCATTCTGGAGTCCCACATTTGATGTGTGTGTCCACTACTGTCTGTGCTGTACCTCCCTATGATCCCAAAGTCAAGTGTCCCTGTTCCTATGAGTCAGTCCAGATGGTTACCTCTCCTTCACAGAGTTCAGCTTCTCTGGTTGTGATGCTGCTGGCAGTGGCCCAGCCTTGCACTCTGTTGTATATGGCATAGTTTGTCACCCACCTCTCCTTGGCTGTGGTGAAGCTGGAACCATCAGTGTCCAATACTCTTACTCTGAACCCAAGGCAGTCTTTCATAGGTCTGGGCTTGGTTTGGCCCTGGAATGATCTTGACCACAGGTGTGAGGTACCCCTTCATTTGACAAGGTGTATCAGTGATTCAGGACTCCTACGTTGTGAGAAACAAAGATGGAATCTCACACAACACAAAGTTAGAATCCCAACTACAGCAGAGAGTTGTGTATTAGCTAACTCCATTAAACCCCAATCTTGTTTCAGTTGTTTCTTAATCAAACATGTGTCTTCCTTTCCCCCTTTTTTCTTTTTTTTTTACTTTTAGAAGAAAACAAAAAATAAAAAAAATAGAAATTTAAATTTAAGTATCCCTTCGGTCATTTAACTGTAGATGTGTAATGTGAAAAGTTGTTATCAATGCAAAATAGGCTAACTCCATTAAAACAAATTAGAATCATGATTCAAACGTGACTTCTATAAGATAGGCTCCTAACCAAACAAACAACAACACTTTCTGAACCAGACTGGGTCATTTAGGAACAAAATAAAAGACAAAACAACAGTCTCCTGACTAGCTTGCCAATTAAAATATTAGAAACTGCTAAATGAGTCACCTTATCATGCTTTATACATTATCCTATCACCCAAACAGATACCACAAATTCCTCACAAGTGTTTCAGTTTATCATAGACCTGTAACTCCTACTCCACCTCATTCTTCTATATTTTATTTAAGTTCTCCCCCATTTTTCACCATATCAAACTTATGTCATGTGGACACCCCTCTCTCGAAACTGAGGGGAGAAATACATTGTTAATACAATTCCAAGATCTAAGTATATTTTATGTCATGTAACCGAATTTTAAATAACAGAAAGTCAAATAAAATCAAAACATACAGCTTAATATAGCCTATATATAGCCAATATAGCCATGTTTATTTATTCATTAGTTTTCTTATAGAGACCATGGAAAATATTTAGCCTAAATTGGGAACAACTGTTTTACAAATGTCAAATGTAGCACACATTGAATTATTAGACCTCTTTCACTCTTTTTATCATTGAAGTCATTAACTTGTAAATCACCAAACATCCAGACATACAGAACAAACAGCACAAATAAGCAGGCTTGCAGTTAGTTGTTAGTTTTGTTAAGCAGGCGACTTGCAACATTTGGACATAACACAAACACATAACATTTAAACGTACATACACAAAGACAATACATTTAACATTGGCCAATTGATTGTAACTTAAAGGGAGTCTTGGTCGTGTTTCATAATTTAGATGAGCTCAGTTGTCCTGCAAATTTGTGTACACAGTTCTCCAATTGGAATGGGAAAGCAACCCCAGACGACCATCATTTCAAATAGTGCACTATTTCCTTCAGACTAAAATTTTAATTTATAACTGTCACACATTCAGGTATTAGCAAACAGCGAAATCTTAGCAAGTTAAAACTATAAACAATTTTGTGGCTTCTGCCTTTAATCTATTTGAATATTGTATAGTACCAGAATGGGTATGACCCATAACCAATGCAGCTCTATTAATAAAAATAACCCAGTCCTATTTTGGCCACACCTCAACAGAGAATGGATATGCATTGTATAGATGTATTCAGTTCATTTCATTCATTTGTATCGCCTATATTATACATAATTTTGGTGAATGCCTAGTGCTTGGCACAGATCTTTCTTCAGTTCATTTTTGAAGTGTGTCCCTTGATCAGATGGAAGAATTTCTGGTACACCAAGCCTTGGTATGATCTCTTTCATTAAACATTTCAATGCAGTCTTTGCAGCATTGTTCCGTGTTGGAAAAGCTTCCACCCAACTTGGAAATATGTCTATTTTTACCAAGCAATAGCGTTTGTCTCCAGCCCTCTCTGTCATTTCAATAAAATCTATTTGTAAATGTACAAATACATGTACAAATGTGGTGGGGGTGTTTTACCCTTGTTGTAAAGGGCCTGTTTTCTGTATGTTGTGTACCTTAGATTGGGCATTCCCTTCAGATTTTTCACATGCTTTTCGAAGTCCTGGAGCAAACCAAAGTCTGCCTATATTAGCTATCATTCCCCCTTTTCCCGTGTGGCACACTGTGAGCCACACGGAAAGACTGGGCAGAAGTGAGACTGGTGCAACAGGTTTACCGGACAGGTGTCTAAAGATCCCGTCGGTACCAGCTGCACAGCCGGCTGTCACCCAGGTTTGTTTGTCAGCCTCGGCGACAGAGGTCTGCAGGTCATGGATATGGTTAACAGTGTAACCTGGACACAAATTGACATGTTTAGTAGCAGAACGAGTTCCAGCAGCAATAAGAGGCATCTGAGCAGCCTCTTTCGCCACTTTGTCTACCATGGAGTTACCTACGGACACCCTGTCGTTACCACCTTTATGGGCAGGGCATTTGATAATAGCAAGATGTAAGCTTCTAGCAAGTAATAGCTTCTATAAAGTTGCCAACCTGTAGAGTAATACGTGTACCAGGAGAGTTAAGCGTATGGACATGGTACCAATACTACCCTGTTAAATGTTGTTTTGTTCAATTAAATGGCCTAGACGAGAGCTAGTGACAGACTGTACAGGCTGGGTCTAGTTGTATTCATAGTAAAATAACTTTTTGCCAATGATACCCCAAAAAAAAACATTATCCTTTCTATCATTTCTCATAGAACTACAAATATGAGTAGTTTATGTAGGGTATATTCTGTCACTTTGGTGATTTATGACCCTGGGGGGCAGGGCTTCCAGATTGATTTGACAAGTGGGCGAGACATCCGGTTTGCTGGGTGGGACTTCCGGTGTGACGTATGGACTTCCTGTATGACATGTGTTAGGGCGGGACTCCCGGAATGACGTATGCATGTCCGGTGACTTTGTAATTTATGATTGCATTGATGTGTCCATGTTTGATGTTTTACAACGATTCATAAACACCCTGGACAAGTGTTATAACAGGTGCGATATGTTTGATGCTTGACAAATGGGGTCTTAGGGTTCCGGACTGTTAAATTCCCAGGCAATAAATAAGCGTTATATCAGCTGCAAGATGTTTGGTGTTTAAAAAAAGGGCGCCAGGGTCCAGCAATGCTATACCCCCCGGCATTTTATGTTCAGATAAGTGCTACAACAGATGTCTTAGAACCGTTGGATGTTAACCTTTCATGTTTTATGGGATGATTGGCTTGGTCTGTGTATTTAAACCACGCAGACCCTGGTGATGTTCATTCAGTTTTGCCTGAGTAAACTTACGTACACATTAGAAACCATAGCGGATTGTGTAGCGATCAACGTTTTGGGTGAAACACCGTTGAAAGCTAACAGCTTAACCGCTGCACAGCGAGTCGGCAAGAGATTACAAATGGACAGCAGAGACGCAATCAACATGCCAGCCCCGAAAAAAACGATGCAGAGTTTAACCCGAATCCATCAACTATGTTGGCACGGGAGTGGAAGTTGGACGACAGGCGGATTGGTGGATATATTTTCAACCCAGACATACCAGAGGTTGCATTTTATGAATTACCTGAAGGCCAAGAGTTTAAGGCTGGTGTGACTGATCAAATGGTTTTTAATGCCAGTTTATGGAACAAGTGTTTTATTTGGGCCCAAAACAGGGCACACATAATACGGTAGATGTACTGTTTAAAGTCGTTGAAGGAATGGAGCAGTATGACTCTGACATAAGACCCTGAAGCCCCGCCTTAAGCTAACACAGTGCTCAACACAGCATAAAAACAGACCACCTGTGACTATCAAGCAGTCGGTGGAATTTACGAAACATGTCTCAAGAATACAACCAACCGGAGTTTGAAGAACCCAAGGCTGAGGACTGGCTGTGTGATGCCTTGGATGATAACGCTGAACCCTGCTACAGTACCCCGGACCCTGATAGCTCGATTCCACCAGTATACCCAACAAGACACTACCATTGGCTTGACCGGTTTGGTGATCAGCTAGGATCTCTCAATCTGTCATACCTTTCGAATGCTAACAAGAGTTATCAGAAAATGGACAAACGCCTTGCACCACAAGTTTTAAAGATCATCAAAGCAACATTGGGTATGATTCTGGAAAACATTCTTGCGGCTATTCTCCACAAAGCATGCATCGGATGTGAAGTGGACCACCCGAGCCAGAGAAGACATTCTTGTCTCGACCCGCCTAATTATTTTTTGGAGACCCATTATGATGACATCGTGGAGACAGTTTTAACACCGAAACATTTTGACAGTTTTAACACACTGAAACATGTGTTGGTCAAGGCTTTGAATGCATCAGGGTTTCATACACCGCTGAGCGATGTTCACATGGCAGCAAAGAACTTTCTGCATGAGCTCAAGTTAGAGCCGAACATCACACAGAGACTGAGTGAGAATAGGGATGAATACATGGATAAATTTAATGAGGAAGCTGTATGCGATGCAGTAGTGTCTTGCTGCGACGAAAGCAAAGAGACTGCTGTCTAAGGATGGGTAACTTCAGTTGTCATGTTTACATGTACAGTATCTCACAAAAGTGAGTCCACCCCTCACACTTTTGTAAATATTTGAGTATATCTTTTTGTGTGATAACACTGAAGAAATTACACTTTGCTACAATGCAAAGTAGTGAGTGTACAGCTTGTATAACAGTGTAAATTTGCTGTCCCCTCAAAATAACTCAACACACAGCCATTAATGTCTAAACCGCTGGCAACAAAAGTGAGTACACCCCTAAGTGAAAATGTCCAAATTGGGCCCAATTAGCCAATTTCCCTCCCCGGTGTCATGTGACTCGTTAGTGTTACAAGGTCTCAGGTGTGAATGGGGAGCAGGTGTGTAAAATTTGGTGTTATTCTCTCACACTCCCTCATACTGGTCACTGGAAGTTCAAAATGGCACCTCATGGCAAAGAACTCTCTGAGGATCTGAAAAAAATCATTGTTGCTCAACATAAAGATGGCCTAGGCTATAAGAAGATTGCCAAAACCCTGAAACTGAGCTGCAGCACGGTGGCCAAGACCATACAGCGGTTTAACAGGACAAGTTCCACTCAGAACAGGCCTCGCCATGGTCGACCAAAGAAGTTGAGTGCACGTGCTCAGCGTCATATCCAGAGGTTGGCTTTGGGAAATAGACGTATGAGTGCTGCCAGCATTGCTACAGAGGTTGAGGGGGTCAGCCTGTCAGTGCTCAGACCATACGCCGCACACTGCATCAAATTGGTCTGCATGGCTGTCGTCCCAGAAGGAAGCCTCTTCTAAAGATGATGAACACGAAAGCCTGCAAACAGTTTGCTGAAGCAAAGCAGACTAAGGACATGGATTACTGGAACCATGTGCTGTGGTCTGATGAGACCAAGATAAAATAATTTGGTTCAGTTGGTGTCAAGCGTGTGTGGCGGCAACCAGGTGAGGAGTACAAAGACAGGTGTGTCTTGCCTACAGTCAAGCATGGTGGTGCGAGTGTCATGGTCTGGAGCTGCATGAGTGCTGCTGGCACTGGGGAGCTACAGTTCATTGAGGGAACCATGACTGCCAACATGTATTGTGACATACTGAAGCAGAGCATGATCCCCTCCCTTCGGAGACTGGGCCGCAGGGCAGTATTCTAACATGATAACAACCACAAACACACCTCCAAGACGACCACAGCCTTGCTAAAGAAGCTGAGGGTAAAGGTGATGGACTGGCCAAGCATGTCTCCAGACCTAAACCCTATTGAGCATCTGTGGGGCATCCTCAAACGGAAGGTGGAGGAGCGCAAGGTCTCTAACATCCACCAGCTCCGTGATGTCGTCATGGAGGAGTGGAAGAGGACTCCGCCCAAGAGCTCTGGTGAACTCCATGCCCAAGAGGGTTAAGGCAGTGCTGGAAAATAATGTTGTCGACACAAAATATTGACACTTTGGGCACAATTTGGACATTTTCACTTAGGGGTGTACTCGCTTTTGTTGCCAGCGGAATAGACATTAATGGCTGTGTGTTGTGTTATTTTGAGGGGACAGCAAATTTACAGTGTTATACAAGCTGTACACTCACTACTTTACATTGTAGCAAAGTGTCATTTCTTCAGTGTTGTCACATGAACAGATATAATCAAATACTTACAAAAATGTGAGGGGTGTACTCACTTTTGTGAGATACTGTATCTAAACAAATCCTATGTGGCTTAGGGCTTAAACAGTTGATGCACAAAGCTATCAAGAGTGGATTTGATGGTTGTAGACCTTTTAATAACCGAGACCATGTCAGTATAAAGCGTTTTACTAATCAGAACAAGCATATGGAAACAGTCAGGAATACATCTGATAATTGGCTGCAATTGTTGTCAAACGGTGTTGAATCAAACGCTCTAAACAACTTCATGTATAAACTTCTAACATTTTCAAATGCTGACAACAAAGACTTTAAAATTGGGCACCTGTTATGTGTGTTTACATATCTTACAGATGTTTGTGTGATAAAATTGTTGAATAATGAAGCTGTGGATGTAGATTGTATTTCTAAATTGTTTACAGATCTTCTAATCAGCAGAAACCTGAATGTGTAACTTTTCTGAAATTCTTGGATGATGTGTAATTCCAAAGACTCAAATAAAACGATGTTAAACATGTATTACTTCTCATTATTGACCCAATGCTCTACGATATCTGAACAGGTGATGAAAAGTGTTTACGACCCGGCAAAACACTGGTGCTTATGTGGGCAGAGTGTTTGAAAAGAGTGTACTTGGAAAAGAACGGAGAGATCCTCAAAAATGGCGAGGCAAATGACTGGCTACTCACCCAGGATACATACATGCTACACAGGCCTGTAGCTATACATTTTCAAAGAAATAGAGTAATAACTCTATTTCTTTGAAATAGAGTTATTACTCTATTTCTTTGAAATAGAGTTATTACTCTATTTCATGATATAAGTTTCATGATATAAATTCATGACATGATATAAGTTCATGATATAAATTCACAATTTCAGCTGGATTTTGTTGACATGAGCGCTTATAGTGTGGAAAACGATAACATGAAATTTATATTAACATGCATAGATGTATTAAGCAAATATGCATGGATTTGTGTGCTGAGAAATAAAAGCGCTATCGAGGTAAAGCAAGCATTTGAAGTCATATTAAAACAAGGAAGAACACCACAAAAATTCCAAACGGACAAGGGGAAGGAGTTTTTTAATTCACATTTTGAAATGTTAATGAACAAGTACAACATAAAACATTTTGCTACAGGAAATGATGTCAAAGCGAGTATCGTTGAGAGATTTAATAAAACAATGAAATCACGAATGTGGAGGTATCTCACAGCTGCCAACACTCGTCCCTATGTTGAGATTATTCAAGATTTAGTTCATGGTTACAACCATAGCTACCATCGGTCTATTAAGATGAAGCCTGCTGACGTTTGTGAAGAAAATGTTAGACTAGTTCTCAAGAACCTTTATGGTACAACAATGATGAGAAATGTTAATCAAAGTTACAAGTTCCGGGTTCGGGATACTGTGAGACTCTCAAAGTTGAGAGGGGCATTTACCAAAGGCTATGAAAAAGGGTACACAGATGAATATTTTACAATAACAGAATGCATTCCGCGGGTACCTCCTGTATACAGAATAAAAGATTACGATGGTGATGTGATAGTTGGGACCTTTTATGACCAGGAATTACTGAAAATAATCGTGGCTAAGGATACAACTTTTAAAGTGGAAGCAGTTCTGGATGAGAAAGAACAGAAAGGGAAGAAAATGAGTCTTGTGAAATGGCTTGGTTGGCCTGAGAAATTCAACAGCTGGATAGCATCGGAATAAGTCCTTGACCTGGAAACTGGATAAAATTCTAGGATTTGCAGGATCACGTCATTTACATTGACTGCGATCAGCATGGGTGACGGTGGTTTCTACATACCCTGCCCAGTAACTCATCGAGACATGTCTATCCAAACAATTTGAGTTCGAGCTATACCACAAAATTTGCCAAAGGTATAGATTTGAAAGGTGATTGGGAAGTATCTTTGATAGAATTCCAATACCCGCATACGTGGAAGACTTTTACATGGGGTGAAAACGCATTTGAACTACATGACTCGAAACACGACAAAACTTGGAAATATGAACTCAACACCTGTTATTACAACGGCATAGGAAAACTAGTGGCAGAGATCAACATTTATATAAAACCACATGGTGTATGAATTTAAAAATAGAATGTTTCTAAAAGGTGAGCCCCATTTTAGCTTGAAACTTAGTGCAAAATTGGAACAGATATTAGGCTTAAAACCAGGCGATCAGTAGTACACCCCATGGTACAGCTCATTCCCCACAGATATTCTTGCAGGGTTTAACACCCTATACATCCACACAGATATAACTGATTATCGACGAGTTGGTGACAGTCATGTCCCACTGTTGAGAACTGTACATATTGCAGGGAAAAAGAACGAAGTTGTCACAGTGACGTACGACAAGCCACACTACGTACCTCTTAGTAAGAGTCAGTTTGATGAGATCTGGATTGAAGCAAAATCTGTTCAGAATCATCTGGTTTCATTCGTAGTGGGAAAGGTGATTGTAAAATTACACTTCAGACACATCAAACAATCTTTTAGACTATAAGATGCAGTCTCAGAATGATGATCTTCAAAGGTATGTTGAATACTACACAACACAGGTCGGTAACGGTTTACTGGGGTATCATGGTAGCGCTGCAATGTATGGGGCTGGTCTAGGGGGCCTTTTCCGAGGGCTTTTCCGGACGGCAATACCTTTGTTGAGGCGTGGGTTCTCAACAGCAAAACCACTTTTGAAAAATGCAGCAAGGAATATAGTTGGCGAGGTTGTCAGCAATGTTATGGCATGCCAAATAAAACAGCAGGATAGATCTGGTGGTTATGACTCGAGGTGTTAGAAAGAGACCACCTGGTAGGAGGAGCTTACCAAAGAGTAAAAAAACGCAAGAATGAGATAAAAACAAGAGCCACGGTTATAAGAAAACAACCAGCTCGGAAGACACTCAAAGGGAACACCACAAGGTTGATTAAGAACATATTTCAGGAAGATGACACTCTTACACCGTATGTCTGGTGGATGTATGAAAACAGAGTTGGATTTATTCACAGTTCCTTTCACACAGACATCTATTTAGAAAAATTCATACATTCAGACCCTATCAGCAATATCAGACGCAGCCCCTCTGGACTTCTTTATTGCAGGAAATGGCGAAGACTACAGATGTCGCTCGTTTAATTACAGCGTTTTCTTACCGCAGTAAGATCAGGTAGATTGCGTCAACATATGGTAGATTGCGTCAAACTGTGATTGCACTATTCCAAACAGTATGGGGGAGCTAGAACGCTGAAAATGCTATTCGTTCTCGAAAATCATTTTCTAGTACACGCAATGTTACACACAATGTTACACAGTACATGCAATGTTCACAATGTTCTCCTAAAATAACAGGTTATAACGAATTTAAAAGTGAAATGTTTCTAGTTGCAACTTCATCACTGATATAATTACAAAATGTTTTAATAAAGAAATACACCAATAGCCTACACCAAAATAAAGACTTATTTGTTTAAAAATTTGAATTATCTTAAGAAATAATATAATACAAAGCAGAACTATTCGTTACGATCATAGTTTTGAGGTACTGGTAGAAAAACATCTTATGACAGTTGGCGAATAGGCTGTCAGAGTTTACTCTATTGTATGTAATAGACAAATGCGTCAGTCGCTTATATAGCCATACTGTATAATTGCCTACATTTAAACAGCAATAAAACACAAATTATATGATCCAAAAAATGTTTTTTATTTAAATTAGTCAGCATAATGAACTCTTCACAATCTTTGGGAACTGAGCATACAGTATAGGCGACACCATGACGTTGCTAGGATCTCATTATCCTCTGGGTTAATTTTCTTAATCGATCATCTTCCTCTTTTTAACAGCAAGCCCTAATCGTGGCAAGCAAATTGTGCCGTTCGCTTGCCAGACTCCAACCTTTATACTAATAATCTGAATGATTATTTTTAAGTAGGCAAAAAAATAATAAGCCAAAATCGCCGCTTTCTGCGCTTTTGGAATTGCACATGTTCAAATTGTGATTCCAGATTATTAGTATAAAGGTTGGAGTCTGGCAAGCGAATGGCACGATCGTGTCAGTCTACACATAGCCTATCTTCCATCGCTCTTACAACACATCATCCCCTACCTTTTGCTATTTTAAGACAATAAAGGTTTACAATTCAAATGTCCAGCTGTATGTCTCAAATCGGTCAATCAAATTATACAACACATTGTTCTGTTCATGCCTCTCACTCGTCCCAATTTATTAAAAGTGAGTATTCTTAAAACATCCCAATTCAGTGATGGCTAACAAAAGTAATAGCCACAACCCAATAAAATAACAACATGCACAGGTCGGGGAAACGATACTAGCTGTGCTGGTACTCTGAACAGCAAATGAACCAGTCAGAAACATGAAGATACGGCGTAGAGCCCACTGCGAAAAAATAGTGCAGACTAGGACTTGCTGTTAAGGAGAGGTAGAGGATCGATTAAGAAAATGAACCCAGAGGACAATGAGATAGAGACTAGGGATAATTTCAGGTTCCAGAGAGATGTCACAAACTAATGTAGGCCTAATATATTAAAAACCGGTAAGACGGTGGTTAGAACAACATATCACAACAAATCCATGAAAAATGTGTGGCAAAGAAGTCTCCCCTGGGGGTTGGGCGGGTGCTAAGCCTGGAATGTATTGTGATCCTAGCAACGCCTCTGGTCAAGGATATCGTTTTCATTTTGTTTCACTAACAATGAATTACTGTGGTACCTTTAATGAATTACATAGGAAGCTGGATCATCTTCATGGTTCTATAAAATAATTATAGAACCAAAATTTCTTATTCAGACAGAATATATGTGTCATATTTTGTTGATCTCCTAAAAAAAGGAATTTCATGAATAAGATTGCAATACTGAGTGCAAGTTTAGAGGTAAAACTGATTTTGTCGCGCTGCATGTGATCAACTATGTCATCAACATGCACTTCATTCTCATTGTTAAGTTAATTCACAGGGAGCGTCATCCATTATCTGGGGATATCGCCCATTAAGAGTGATTTGCGTCTGCCTGTGTACTCTCTGGCCACCTGGCTGTCGCAGTTATTACATTGCCTGATTGAAATACTTTGAGCCACATCACAATTATTTTTATAGACAAAGTTGACTAGTTTGCTACGATCAAGGATATCGGCATGAATAGCCTGAAGCACGGTTGCCTGATAAAAACAATAAATTTGGTAAATAAATAAAGGAAAGGATGATTTACAGTAGCCTACACTGTCACGGTGCCACCGGTGATCAAGCCAGCCTCCGGCTGCTGGCACAGATTTCACGGTGCCGCATTCACGGTCTCCACTATTAAGCACACCTGTTCCTGATCCCATCACCCAGGACTTCCCATCATTATGCACACCAAATCCTCATTTCTAGGCCTACAACTAAGGAAAACTGTGCACCAGGGTTTACGTTAGCCGGCAAAGGCTTTTCGCCGGTATCAGGTGTATTCTGCCAAATGAAAATATCAACCGCCAAAATGTCCGGTGGGAAATATGCCAAATGAATTAGTAAATGGATTAATAGCATATTAAATAGCCTAATATTGTGTGACCTGTATGATCTGTTCCCAAGAAAACAGCGAGCCTCCGCTCACTCTCACAATGTGACTAAGCTCGGCGCGAGAATCAAAAGCAGCACAATCCGGAATGTCGAAGGCGAAGCAGATATAACTGGGCCGTTTTAAAAAAAAAACTAGTGATGGTGCAACTAAAGCCAGCAAACGAGGTTCAGTAAATGATCTGAGTCAATAGTATAACTATCTGCAGAGCCTGTCAAACGTTTTTTTGCACGCGTGGGCTAGACATCCTATGGAAACCGACATCATTTGCGTGGTAGCCTTTTTTTAGAGACGTTTCAAACATCCTCAAAATCCCTTAATCAGATTGGAAACATGTATGTAGCTAATAATTGCGACAGCCCTACAGTTGGTATACAGTATTTAAACTGAGCATATGCTCAGCTCACAAAGATTGTAAAGAGCTCATTCTGCTGACTAATTTAAATAAAAAACTTTTATTGGGTCACAGAGTTTGTATTTTATTGCTGTTTAAATGTAGGCTATTATACAGTATGGCTATATAAAACATATGTCCGGTAGGTCATCTGTATGGCCGGAATTCTGGAATTTTAACGCCATATTGGCCGTTTTGATAAGACAAATAAGAGACTGCGCTTGTCTATTAAATAATAATGATGCGAAATTAGGCTACATTGCGGCATTACAAAACTATTCTAAACTTGATTTAAACATACTGAAATTTAGACGCAACTTTTATTTATTTGTCAATGCAATTGATTTGGAACGTACCATTTTGAACTCTTCGATTACTTTTCCTAAAGGTGCAGCATATATTACATTGTTCCGTTGTCAGAATTCTATACTCACAAACTGAAAACTATTTAGAGACTAATTACTGTTTGTTTTACATTGTATTCCTACTTAATATCTGATTAGGCATGTGAGAGTACAAGTACCTGTCCCTCTCTTTGGGTTAATGTGGAGTAATTAACAGTAATTTGTCGACTTTAGGCCATTGTACAGTAAATAAACGAATTACATGTTCTGTTCAAATGCCATTTTATTAGAAACTTTAGAAAAAAAATCAATCGTTATTTACCTCGGAAAATATTAACATTTCGGTCAACAGTTTGCTTAATCTCAGTCATGTTTACTACATCAGCCCCAGTCTCAGACTCAGGTAGACTTAAAGTCAGTGTATTTGTGTCAAGCTCCCCGTCTCACAACAGTCAAAAATCTTTGTAAAATGGCAGAGTATCTTTTAGCTTTCTCATGTAAATCCGTATCAGGCTTCAACAGTATATTGCAAATCGATGAGTCCAAATCATTTTCAACAGATTGTCTTATATTGGTGCTAGTCGTTTTGGATTCTGGCAGTTTTTCTTACTGATGTTGTGGCACCAGAAACATTTTGAACATGATCCATGTTGTTTAACCGTGTCTCCATGCAATTAGACTGGTTAAGAACGGAATTGCAACGCTTAGTAACAGTAGTAGAAAACCTCCAGATTGGTTGATGTTTTTTCTTTCCTTTGCGACTGAAGTGCTCTTTCTAGACATGTATATAATGTTGTTTTTTTGTCTCTTTACTTTTCTGAGCTGCGATTCTGTTAAGGGTATATTTCCGAGCCTTAGATTAAGAGCTATTTCACAGAATGTTAGAATGAGGTCAGTGAAAGCTGATTCTAAAATAACTTTTCGTCGACTTGCCGGTGCCTTAAATAGCATCTTCAAAAGTGGTACATTTCTACGAATGCGTTTAGACATGATCAAACTTTCTTAGGAACGTACACGACAGGCCAAACCCCAGAAAATAACCCCATTCTCAGACGGTAGTCTTCTGGTGTTGTAGCTGTAAAGTCAATAAGTAAATAACCAAAAGGTGGACATGTTGCGTCTTTAAAACTCTCCATGAAGAACCGAGAAAGACCGGGGTATATCTGTCTGCCTAAAATGCTAATCTGCTGATTGTCACAGGGGTTTTTAAACAAGAGAGCTGCAGACACAAAACCAACTTTGTTTCACACATTTAGGCTATCCCCACTTCAAATTATGTAACGTTTATCGATTTTATGTATGCTCATTAGCGCTAATTAGTGTTAATGAACTATTATACTATATCTTTGAGACCGTTCGAGCTGCAGACATGAAACCAACTTTGCTTTACCAGTTTAGCTATCCACTGTTCATATAATGACACGTTAATTTATTTTACATATGCAATATGCGTAATTAGCATTAATTATCTATTAGGCTGTTTCTGTTGAACCGTTCGTGCTACTGACACTAAACCAACTTTGTTTCACACATTTAAGCTATCCCCACTGGAAATTATGAAACTGTTATCGATTTTACATATGCTAATTAGCGTAAATTGTGGTAATTAACTACTAGGCTGTATTATTTGAACTGTTTGAGCTACAGACACGAATTGTGCTATTGGTTAAACTTTTATGAGGTTTAACTGTCATGTATGCTAATTTATGCTAATTACCCTCACCAACACTATCTCTTGAACCAGAAATGAAACCAACTTTGTTTCACACGTTTAGCCTATGCCCAGTTTAAAGGATGTTTATTAATTTTACAGGTGCTAATTAGCGTAATTAGCATAATTATTGTTGATTAATTATTAGGCTGTATTTTTACCTATGCTGATTAGCGTATTCAGCATTAATTTGTTTTTAGGCAGTATCTTTTGAAACGTTCCAGCTACAGAAAAAAAACTCTCATTCAGAAGTTTAGACTATCCCCAGTTCATATAATGAAACCTTAATTTTACGTGTGCAATTTGTGTAATTAGCATTAATTATCTATTAGGCTGCTTCTGTTGGACCGTTCATGCTACAGACACGAAACCAACTTTGTTTTACATGTTTAAGCTATCCCTAATGCAAATTAAGAAACGGTAATTGATTTTACATATGCTAATTCGCGTAATTACCGTTAATTTACTATTAGGCTGTATCATTTGAACTGTTCGAGCTACAAACACAAAACCAACTTTGTTACACCAGTTTAGGCTAACCCAACTTCAAATTCGTAAACGTTTATTAATTTTATTCTAATTTGCGTAATTAGCATTAATTAGCCATTTGGCTGTATCTCTTGAACCGTTTAAGCTACAGACACGAAACTGATTCTCATTCAAAAGTTTAGACAATCCCCAGTTCAAATAATGAAACCTTTATTAATTTTACGTACGCTAATTAGCATAATTAGCGTTAATTTACTATTAGGCTGTATCATTTGAACAGTTCGAGCTACAGACACGAAACCAACTTTTTTACTCCAGTTTAGGCCATCCCTACTTCAAATTAGGAAACGTTTATCGATTTAACATATGATAAGTTGCGTAATTTGCATGAATTAGCAATTAGGCTGTATTATTTGAACCGTTCGAGCTACAGACACAAAACCAACTTTGTTTCACACATTTAGGCTATCCCCACTGCAAACTATGAAACGGTAATTGATTTGACATATGCTAATTAGCGTAATTACCGTTAATTAACTGTTAGGTTGTATCTTTTAAACCGTTTGAGCTACAGACACGAAACCAACATATGTCTTACCAGTTTAGGCTATCCCTCCTTCAAATAAGGAAAAGTTATTTGATTTTACGTATGCAAATTTGCATAATTAGCGGAAATTTACTATTAGGCTGTATCTTTTGAACCGTTCAAGCTACAAACACGAAACCAAATTTTTTAAACCAGTTTAGGCCAGCCTTACTTTGAATTAGGAAAAGTTTATCGATTTAACATATGCTAATTTGCGTAATTAGCATTAATTAGCAATTAGGCTGTATTTTATGAACCATTTGAGCTACAGACACGAAACTGATTCTCATTCAAACTTTGCTTCACTAGTTTAGCTATCCCCTGTTCATAAAATGACTCAATTTATTTTACCTATGCAATTTGCGTAATTAGCATTCATTAGCTATTAGGCTGTTTCTGTTGAATGGTTTGTGCTACAGACACAAAACCAACTTTGTTTCACACGTTTAAGCCATCCCCGCTGCAAATTAAGAAACTGTTATCGATTTTACATATGCTAATTATTAAGGCTGTATATTTTGAACCTGTCATTGGTAACACTTTTATTAGCTTTAACCCTCCAGAGTCTCAATCTGCGGATTGTGCACATTTGCATAAATAATCAAAAAAACTGTAATCGATAAAATCAATGTTTTTTTGGGGATCTAGACATATTCGGGAAGCGTTCCGTTTGTGTTCCTATGGGAATCACCGCCTGAGAGGCGAGGGGAGAGTTGCACTAAAACTGATCACAACTGACTGAGCGCATAGCATACATTTCCATAAAAATTTCTTAACTAGAATCATACGGCTGAATTTAGCTAATATCTAGGTATTCTAACAAAGCGATTGGTACATATTTTTTGTTCATATGGGGATAACAGCCTGCGTGAGAGAAATAGTAGCGTGTAACCAAGTGTCCACCGCTCACCGATCACATAGCGTACATGTCGATAAATATCCATTACTGAACTGTAATAACTAGAATCTTACTTACCTAATATCCAGATAACTCCAACAAAGCGATCCGTACGTAGTTTGTATTCCTATGGGGATAACAGGCAAAAGTATAGTCCACAAAATGGTCGCCAACCGAAACGCAAAATGTAGGCGACATTTCTATGATTATCCAGAAAAGTAATCTCTAGAACCATACGGCTGACTTTAGCTTAGATCTAGGCATCCTAACGAACAGAATGGTACTAAGTTTGTGTTTCTGTGGCTTTCACAGTCTGCGCGATAGGAAAAGGTAAAATGTCACCAAGTGCCCACCGATGACCGAGCGCGTCTAAATTTCCACAAATATCCAAAAAAGTCATCGCTAGAATCTTACGGCTGACTTTAGCTTAGATCTAGGCATTCTAACAAAAAGAGTAGTAAATTGTTTGTTCCATGACGCCGTAATCACAAATGGCGCCTGTACCATGCTTATATTGCCTGGGAACATGACATCAACAACGTAGGAATGATGGGATGTAATAGGAGTCAGTCCCATAGTGACGGTAAACAACATGGTGCATCAGTGATCACTGATCAATATGGGGATTACCAACGTAGTTTTTGTTCCGTTTATGCAAGATAGCTCTTTGTTTTCATCCAAAACGTTTTAGAACATATTTGAACGTAATCAAGAGGCCGATGAAGGTTATTCTGTCCAGGAAAACTTTTTACCAGGCAAAGACATTGGCCATCCAGCTCTGACAGGCGACCCATCCAGATTAGAAGCAAGTACATGGCTATTTATGATCTACAGCACCATATTATGTCATTTGTATTATAAAAATGATATAAAAATGATCGAAAAATATTATTCTGTCAACATACTATGGGGAGGTCCTTTGGTTTTTGGAAAAAATCTGTTTAATACTCATTTTTTTTTAGGACAAGTAAATACAAACTGTGCTACTGATCCTCTGCTACCATCTACATGGCCGTTTGGTGTCATTACACCTAATTGATCCAAAAATGCCTTATCTTTATTTCAAAAATTCTGTTTCATCTCTAGGTTTAAGAACCAATATTATTTAGGGAACCTATAATTTTACATTGTATAATTAATTTTATTCATTAGTTTCAGCCTAAAGCAATGTAATATGACAATAAAGACATGGAAATATCAGAAAATAACATAGAAACAAAAATTCATAATGGTTTCAAAATATTTTTATCATACTATATCACAGAAATGTTTTTCGTAAAATATTTTTTTGCCTTTCCAACACAAGTTTTTTAAATCGTGTCCCAGAAGTCTGTTTTTATGTGTTTTTATTGTAGTTGAGGGGGTTGTGATTACCAGGATATACAATACTTCATGATACTTGTTACAGAAATGAATGTAGGACCTACCATGTCCAAGTAGTGAAATACGGCCGAAATCACCTCAGACCCTGGAGGGTTAAACGTGTGAAACAAAGTTGGTTTCGTGTCTGTAGCCCGCACGGTTCAACAGATACAGCCTAATAGTTAATCAACACTAATTATGCTAATTAGCGGTAATTAGCATACATAAAATCAGGTACCATTTCATAAATTGTATAATAGTATAATAGTTAATTAACGCTAATTACACTAAATATCATATGTAAAATCGATAAACGTTTCATTATTTGAAGTGGGCATAGCCTAAATGTGTGAAACAAAGTTGGTTTCGTGTCTGTAGCTCAAACGGTTCAAAAGATAAAGCGTAATAGTTAATTAACACTAATTGCACTAATTAGCTCATGTAAAATCAATAAACGATTCATTATATGAACTGGGGATAGCCAGTTAGCCAGGGGAGTTGTTTTATCCAAAGCTAATTCCTTAATTTTTATTATTGCTTTTGCCAAGTGTAACCAATCGTAAACGCCAAGTTGTGGTCGGAACTTCCCTTGGTACAACGGTATACCCTTAGATGGGTCTCGGGGTTCAATTTGTGTGTCTTTCAGTAGGATATATCTGTAATAGCAAGTTAATTTATTCATATATATATTTTATGGTATTATCACTAATTTTGATCTCCTGCTCTAAATATCCCGGTAATAATTTTCACTGATTTCATGTATAGGCATATCTCTGAACCCTGGTAAAACTGGGCAGAATGTATCGTTTGCTCCATGTGACATATTTTAAGTCCCTTCAAATAGCCATATGTCTTAAAAACAGGCTACCAACATAGAAACATGCATCCAACACTTGGGGTGGGGCTAAAATCTTAATTGCTTATGAGTCTCAACCTATGGAAATGTTTCAAGAATCCCCCTCCCAAGAGAAAAGGGGGAGCTATTTTATGATCACCCCCCTTCTAGTCTCTAGACATCTGTTAAGACACTGTTTTTTATTACTCAAAACATACTTCCTAAGAATAACCTCTTTGAAAAGGCAGATTCACTTTAGATGCAGCCTAAGGGTAGTCAGTCCAAAAACAGACACACATAATTTCCTGATCAAACCCCCTTCCACTTCTCCATGAGACCCCTTACTATTGTTCTTAGGCAGTCACCTGAAACAAATCTGAGAGAACCCCCAAAACCAGGTCCCTTCCTCTGAGAGGCAAGTCTTCCACTTTCCTATCTTCCATTTTACGGCCTACTTCATACGTCATGGTGTATCGCTCAGTACCAAAACCATTATAATTATTTTCCTTATGCGTTCACTATTCACTTACTTTACAAATCTTAAAACAAGTTACAGAAACCTAGGGACATTTTAAAAAAGCTAGTCATTATACTATATCACACGCACACACACACACATCAGGGGCATAAACCCGTAGAGTAGCCCCTTCCCATCCCTTACCCATCACCCTGACCCCCCTTGACCAGCTCAGCTTCCTCAGAGAAGACCACAGCCCCTCCCTTCCTTTACCCATCACACTGACACCCCCTTGACCAGCCCCCTACCTTTCCCAGGCTCATCTCCCTCCCGTGAGAAACACATTTAAAAAAACATCATACACCTATGAAAACATATATATAACACTTTTATTACCCAAACATCCTGGGTGTGGTGTCTAGCAAAAATTAGAGGTAAATACCCTGAACCATTTAAAGTGTTTGTTACTGGTGGAGCAGGTACAGGAAAAAGTCATTTAATTAAAGCTTTATATTATGAATCAACCAAACTTTTGTCTCAAATGTCAGACAATTCTGATGACACCACAGTGGTTTTAACAGTTCCAACAGGTGTGGCTGCATATAATATTGGTGCTGCAACCATTCACAACACGTTTTCAATCGGTGCAACTACCAGACTGCCATTCCAACCTCTTGCTGATGAGAAAATCAACTCTTTCCGTGATAAATTGAGCAATTTACAGATATTAATCATTGATGAATTGTCCTTGGTTGACCATCGCCTTTTAGCCTACATTCATGGGAGATTGCATCAAATTAAACAGACTGGTGACTATTCCCTGTTTGGAAAAGTAAGCATTCTTACAGTTGGTGATTTCTATCAGTTGCCACCTGTAAAAGGGACCACTCTGTATGCTGACGCAAAAGCAGTTAACTTATGGGATACTCATTTTGAAATGGCCCTGTTGACTAAAGTTGTCAGACAACAGAATGATGCTATCTTTGTTGAGATGCTGAATCGCCTAAGAGTACGTAAAAAGAATGAGGGAATAAGTCGCAGCGATATCCAAATGCTGAAACAGTGTAAAACTGGAGAGCCCTCCACTGCTCTTCACATATTTGCTACTAACAGTGAAGTTGACCAATACAATATTGAGAGACTACATGAGTGTTGCCCTGAGGCCATCACTATACACGCTCAGGATTATGACAGAAATCCAAAAACTGGAAGGATGGAAAGGAAAGATGGACATCACACAAAAGTTTTCAATTTATGTCTATCAAAATGTGTTTCGATAGGTATTGGGGTTCGAGTAATGCTGAAGAAAAATATTGATGTTTCTGATGGTCTTGTAAATGGAGCATCCGGTACAGTAGCTCAGATATCAACTAAAATTGATAGTGATGATGACTTCCCCTCTGCTATTCATGTAGTGTTTGATGATCCAGTGGTTGGAAAAATTCAAAGGTCAAAAACACGCCAGACATCATCTCAAAATGCAACAATAATAAAGCCACAGGAAGATCAAGTGACAAATGATGGTGGCTTTAGATGTCAGTTTCCACTTCGATTGGCATGGGCTTGCACAGTTCACAAAGTACAAGGGCTGACTGTGGACAAAGCTGTTGTTTCACTTGCCAAAATCTTTGCTGCAGGACAAGCATATGTTGCATTGACTTGTGTGAGAAGCCTGACTGGATTAATTATTGAGGATTTCAAAGAGTCTACAATATATTCCAATGAAAAAATTGAAGAGGTTATTAACACAATACCTGAATTCATTTTGGAAAAGGACAGATTCAGAAAGCCATCAAAATTCACTGTAGCACTTCACAACGTTCAGAGTCTGAATGATCATTTTCTGGATCTTCAAGCACAAAAGGTTGATGAGTGCTGATTACATTTGTTTAACAGAAACATGGTTAAGTTCTAACAATACAGAAAATGCACCCCAGTTGCCAGGTTTCTTGTTTAAGAACAATCCAAGACCTAATTGTTATGATAACATTCAACCCATTTTTACCAAATTAAAGCAACAGACAAGGGGCGGAGTTGGAATATATTATTCTGAAAAAAGCATGGCTGATGTTCAGCCATTGTAATTTAGAGGGTTTATATTTTGCTGTGCCATATATTGGTTTTACTGTTGCTGTTTTGTACAGACCTAATTCATACACAATTGACAAACTCTGGCAAAAGTAGATAGCAAAACTCTGGACGGCTCTCTGTGGGTAGCCAGCAATCTCAGCATAGGTAAGAAAAGACTCATTAATTATTTATTTATTCTTAAATAGCAATTATGTTATACATTCATCGATTTATTTATGAAGAGCCAATTAGAACAATGAAATTCTATTATTTATTTATATATTTACTTCTTTATTTATGCATACATATGAGTGTGTTGCAGAGTAGTATCAGTTTGTTAGTATATTTATTGTGGTCAACTACCTTGCAGCCCTATCAGATTTAATTTATTTATATTGGTTCACAATGTTGGAACCATATCATCTGTTTGTTTATTCATACAATCATTGATTTGGGAAAGCAATGAATCAATTGCTTTGCATTTATGAATATGTACTATGCCATTAGAACAAGCAGTCTGTCTCTTTATGCCTTGAAATCATGTAACTGTGGCATTTTTGACATTTGCTATTGCAGCAGGAATTACTGTGGTTACTGACACAAGACTGTCTTCTTAATGGGATCTCAGATATTTTGTTTTAATGTATTAATCATAATTATAATAATTTTATTTATTCAGCACTTTTCAAAATCAACTTAAAGTGATACACATATGCATTTCAAGAAACACAAAAAACAAATGTATTAGGTAGTCTTTGATTTATTATAATAATAATGTGTGTGTTACCTATGTTGAGATTGCTGGCAAAAGGGATATTTATTTAGTAATGTATTTGTTTGTCTATCTTCTTGTATATGTATTTTTATTAGCAACTCCGGTTTTATTGCCCTGTAAAGTTGTCCTTTCACGCAACCCCAAAACCCTTGGGTTGGGATTAGGCAATATACCTCCAAAAACCTCAGGGTCTCACTGAGTCTCAGTACACCAGCTGTGGTAGATGAGAGTTCTATTTCATTGAGACTACATCGGCATCTTCATGTAACTGGACCACAAGCCTATATCCACCATAAGAGACTGATTGGGTTAAAAAACTTTAGAACCTTTAGAACGTTAGAACCTTTGATGTGAACATTCATATTGATCTTTTACATTTTGGTTTTATATTTTTGTTCATGTCTTTTAGCTATTTTTACTATTCCTGGACAAAACATGAGAAGAACAAGCAGCACAAATCATCCAGAGACAATTCATACAACATGTTTATTTATTTTTGCCTGATCAGAACAACAGCCAGTATCTAAGCCATGGCTGGTCATATTGAACACCTACTAATGGACGTAGCCATCATATCTACATCCTATCCTCAACTCCTCCATCACCATCTGGTACACTGCTGCTGCCACTGCCAAGGATAAGGGCATACTGCAGGAGATGATTCACACTGCTGAGAAAGTGAATTGACTGCAACTTGCCATCCCAAGACCTGCATGCCTCCAGGGCCCTAAGGCGAGCAAGAAAGATTGTGGCTGACCCCTCCCACACTCAGCATACATTTTTAGAATCACTGCCCTCCGGCAAGAGGCTGAGGTCCATCAGTACCAAAGTACAAATTCTTCCTGACTGCAGCTAGCCTCATCAACAAGGCACGAGTCCCTCACTGACACTGACTGAAATACTGACCCCTACTGACACCAAACAATCATATAAAACCTCATTCTTATACTTTAAAACACGTTTTCATATTGTCTATTATTAATGTGTCACTTAATTGTACTGTATTTACCACTTTTGCACTTGCCTGTTATTGTCCCTGCACTTTAAGTTTATTGTCAGGCATCATCGGACCAAAGCGTGTTCCTTGTATGTGAATTACTACTTGGCAATAAATCAGTTTCTGATTCTGATTCTTTGTGCTATTGTGCTTGAAGTGATATAAGAGATACCATTGTAATAATTATTAGAAACATTATAAGAAACTATAAAGTGATTATACTGATAAGAGAATTATACAGTTGGTCTATGTCTCTGGACATTTATGGACCACATACTGTGTCCAACACGTGCACATGTTGTCACGACTCTCCTGCCGTGATACCCGTGTGGAAGTGGGTGGGTATGAAAGTGCTTTTGCTTTTTGTTTTTTCATGTTTTAGTATGGATGAGAATGCCTGGTGTGTTTTGGTTTTGAAGGAATTGGATTTTGACCCGTTTCAGATTAATTCCAAATAGTCAATGAATTAATGTAACAAATAAATGTAATATATAAAGAGAGTATTACAATTACAGCACTAGTATCAAAGATTAAAGTACTCCAGAGATATGAGGTGTTTGCAGGAGCAGAGAAGCATGCAGAGTTCAGGAAATGCTAGAGAGCTTCCCCAAACCCTGCTCTGGTTTACATCCCCAAACTAAAGTTATGGGGGTTGGTTTACTAACATGACGATACCAAGACTAGTCCTGCAGAATAGACCCCCTTATCATCTAGGGACACATTCCAATCTACTTCTCCTGACACCATATTGTAAAACAGAGTGATCTACTCATGGGTTCAGCATAGGGGGATTAAGGCACGACCCTAAATTCTGTAGTCAGACCAGAGATAAACATCTGTAACATAAACATTCTGACGAAATAACATGACCAGACACACAGAGTATAGGCTAGGAAAGGACAATGGGGGACATAATTATAAATGGCTATACTAAATACTGAAGAATCATAGAATATGTAAATAAAGACAGAATTGACATATCTCGGTTCCTTCAGTTTTCTCTGTCTTTTCTGTTGTTTGGGTTCCTCGGTGGCGGAGTGGTGGGAGTGGCCACTGGCTCTCCTAGTTGGCTCCAGCACACACCTGCTTCTTGTCTGCAATCACACACCTGATCGAGATCTGCCAATCTGCTGCTGTACATAAGGAGAGAGCTGACATCCAGACCCTGTCGGATCATTAAGTCATATCCGTACGTCGTAGTAGCATGTACCTGCTTACTGTTAGATTCCCGTCCATTCTGTTATTGCCTGCCTGCCTACCTGTCTGTCTCATTCATTCTCCTTTCCCACTGCTCAGGAATACTCCCCTTGGAACCCTATACCGTTACCTGCCACCTCGGATCCCGGACTGACACCCCTATCTGCCAACTCGGATGTCAGCCCGAAGCCCAAAGCCACCACTCGCCATTACCTGCCAACTCGGATGTCAGATTCCATCCTGAAACCACTGCTCCACCACCAACCCGCTCTCTCAGGATATCATTGCTTTGTTTTCTCAATAAATCAATCATAACTTACCAGCTGTCTCCGGTCTGCTTTTGGGTTCTCACCTGAATCCTGACACATGTTGTGTAATTAGAGTATGATACACGCATTGAAATACATTTAGGCCTTTAAACTAAACAAGTATAATGTCAGTTCCCCATATGCCCCATCACTTTCTACGAGGCTGTGGGTGACAACTTGTCAGTCAGCTTAGATCAATGTCGGCTGTTAACTTGGCCCTTATTGTACATAGTTTAATTATGTGTAAGGAGGCATTGGATCCGCATTCTTGTCGCGCCTGCTGTTAGTACCTTTATGTAGGGAAGCTAATTTTCCATCAAGTTGACATTCCTGGGAGTGTGTAACCCTAACTTTTTATCACCTTTGCATTGTTGTATGTTCTGTGCAGGTATGAACTTGAAAATTAATAATGTGTCCAAAGAGTCCAATTTAGCAGAAAGTGTCCAAACTCTGAAGGACACGTTGGCCTAGTTTTACAAAATAGCATCTAGTTCCCTGGATTTTGGATCACAGAGTCTGTAATTTTACCCAGACTCTGCTGCCCTCTAGTGGAGGATATCTGAATTGTCTCCAGTTTCCTACTCAATGTTTGCCCTTCCCACTGCATTTCAAACTTGATGATATTTTCTTCTACAGAAAATGCATGTTTTTGGTTTGTTTTATCTTTTGCTAAATCTATTGTGTTATATTTTCCTGCATTAATTTATAATTCCTACAACTATAGTTTCTCATTTCAAATGGAACCAAACATATTTGTCTACTATATTCATGTCATGACCTACAAGCATTTAGATTTGGATACATAATTTTAGGCGGAAATTGACATTTATTGCCAGATTTTGAATAGGTTAATGTCACCCACTTGACACCTCATCAACATTCTGATTGTTTAAGATAACGTCCACAGTGGGATCATTCAGCTAATTTTCAGGTCAAAGCATGACTGCCACATTGAGATTTTAGCCCTATTCCTCATGCGTAACAACAGACACATGCTTGGTAAGCTATTAGAGGTGTAGGTCTATCACTGTGTATGAGGTCATCTTAAGGTCTCAGAAGTTGACTTAAAGGCTTTATAGGCCTTTTAACCCCTTTAAGTCATTAAATGCCTTTTGGATCTTATATGCCTTTTAAGCCATTTACGTTGTATAGGCCTTATATGCCTGATAGGTCTTATGGCCGGTGAAAACCTTTAAGATTTAAAAGCCATTCAGGTCTCAAAGGCCTTCTATGTCATTTAAGCCTTATAGGTTATTTTGGCCTTTTAGGCAATTTACATAGCAATGTGAAGGTAAAATGCATGACACTTCAATTCATTGGCATATGGTGGCCACTAGGTTATACAATTCCAGCTTTTTTGAAAATTGTATATGTACATGGCCAAAAGATGCTTTCTTTGAAGTTTTGTCAAAATCTGGCCAAAGGCTTAAGACCTATTTGTTTTAGTTTTGTTCTAATCTATTCAAAGTTCATAGATGCAAGCATCAGTTTTGTTTTGCTCAAGGCAACACATATTTTGAGATAAGTTTGGTGACTTCAGCACTAAGGAGCACAGAGATATGGCTATATGAAAATCTCAAGTTTGACCATAAACTGTAGCGCCCCCCAATGGCCAATTGGCGACTAACTCTGCACGTATTGTTATCTTGTCATACCAATGATGCATACCAAATATGGTGAGAATCGGACGTACGTTTGTGGAGATATGTGTTCACTTCCTGTGAAACCGTAGGATGCAGGAAGTTGTTGACATATGACATATGCTGTGTTTGAAATATCCAATTTTCTTTTAGTAATTATTGATGGGGAGTATCCACAGACGCTATATGTGATGTTTTGTGGAAATGGGACGAACGGCCTAGGACTGGTTCGTTTCAGTTCCGTTTCAATTCAAAATACCAGGAAACGAAGATGACGCAGCTCATATGTGACAGAATTCCGGAAACTGGGCTTATCACAAAATTTGAGTTTTGCTTTTTATTGCATTTTATAAAGATCCAGATTCAGAGCTTTGAAATGGTATATAAAACAATACTGTTTGATAAAGTTATGGGAAAGACATGCTGCTTTAAAAGTTGATAATCTGCTATAATTAGTTCTGAGAAGAGAGGATTGAAAGATTCACACTTTCCAGAGAGCTGGTCTTTGTTTATGCCCATTCAGCGTAGTTCACACCCTCTTAGGCCTTAACCCCACCCAGCTATTTAAGTATTCAAATGGGGACACTCTGGTTAAACTGGACTGGTTGGTCTCTAATAAACACATACTATATCAAATCAAACTAAATTTAATAAAATTAAAGTTTTCTTCACATGGACTTGATACATCACGCATAAACAGTACAGTGAAAGGTAAAGTAGCTTAGCAGCAGGATTCATAATAAACAGTAGCAGCAATGTAAATGCAGATAGTTTGAGTGCAGGTGAGCCAACATAGGATTATAGATTAGGCATAATCACACACACCTGGATGAATAACCGGTCAATCAGATAGCTTATTATCACGCTAAGTGACTTGTTCACTTTTGTGAAGACTATGCAAACATAAGAGCTAAGCATAATCACACACAAGCTAGAAACCAAGAAATGTTAACTAGCTGGTAAGTTAATGTGGTTACCTAGCTAGCTACCGTTGACGGTAACATCAGTAGCTATAGCTAGATAACCAGCAATACAAACGACTTTGACAACTTTTTGAAAAGGAATTATCTGTAGCTATTTAGCAAACGTTACACTTACCCGTATACATGTAGGAATGTTTCGCGGCAGACTGAAACAATTATATATCCTCTGATTACATATGAAGTTAATTTTGTTTGCGTTTTGTCTGTTGATGTTGTTTACAATGCATCTTTTCGCTAACGTTCACACTCAAGGCGTTTAGTACTCCAATAATCTATGCATCTTTCATTGTCGCTATCATCACTGCCATGATTGTTTTTTTCTTGTAAATGTAATCCGTGGACAGTTGTTTTATACAAGAGGAGCTAGCGTTTTCTTTCCACTATTGGCACTGCAATGAAATGCCTCAATTTTGCTCAAAACGTTTTGAACAGTATCAAAGTCTGGGATTTCCTCATCATCGTCCGATTCATCTTCTGAGTCATGGCATAATTGTACTCCAGAAAGTAGTATCTCACAACTTCGTTGATAACACCAGCAAAATTCAGGGCAGCGATGTGATTCACAGCTGTAGCAATGGGATCGCAGTTGTCCATTTTTGCAAATCCCGGGATCACAATGATTTATTGACCAAGCAGCCGTGTTATGACAAAAGCTGTTTATATGATAGATCAGAACTCAGTATGTCAGCATGTCCAGCCCCGTCATTATCTCAGCCAATGGAAGGAAAAATCCGGTATTTTCCACAGGTTAAACTTGGGTTTTAGTTTTAAAATTTATTCGCATTTACACTTCGCTTACTAGTTTATTATTAAGTTACATTAAAGTTCACATGTCCAAGAACGCATGTTCAAAAACGGCTCTCCTGAAAATTTGTGACATGCGACTTAAGCCTAATTTCCTGAATTCTGTCACATATGTCCAAGAGGCAATTTTGTTTGGCTCAACACAAAGCACAATTTGAGATGAGATTGGTGAGAAATATATTTATAAATCTCAACTTTGACAAACTGTAGCGCCCCTCAATGGCCAATCTCGTCCATATTTTTACTGGTTGTTGGGGTCCTATAGGAAATTATACTGATAAAGTTTGATGGCGATTAAACATTTTTAAAGCCTTTGATCTATAGCTTGAATTTCATTGGCCCGTGGCGGTCACATGGTTTGCGCTACCAACTTCCTATTTATTGCAGTACAACAACCTGATGCACTCATGCAACAGACGAAGTTTGCATGAAATATCTGTTTGCATTCAGCCGTATTGAGCCTTCATAGTGACTTTCTTTTCTTTCTTTCGTCTGCTCCTCCTTCCAACCATACTTACCAAGTTTGGTGACTATGAGTCAAACGGTTGCTGAGATACGCATTCACTTCCTGTTTGGGTGCCTCAACGCCAAATTCGATTAGCTGTAACGGACAAATGGTCTCACATATCAAAAATCCATCAAATAGCTTTTTTTTTAGATTGCCTGAAGATCATCTGTGCCATATTTCATGATGATTGCTCAAAATGTGTGGCCTGTGAAAAATGTCTAAGCATTTTTAGAAAATTCAAAATGGCGGAAGATCCATTATATTGGAAATGAAAACAGCCTCTTGAAAAGTTGTTCAGTACCTGCCCATGCATCATAAGATACCAGATTTATGTCTCTAGGGCAATCAGAGCCCGAGTTATGAACATTTGAAAATCGCTAATTTGACCCGATTGTGGCACCAGACGATTGGGCCTATGGACACCAAAATTGCTGTGCGTTATTTTGGGATAGCCCTCTATCAGCGTGCAAAGTTATAAAAAATGTTAGCCAGCAGAAGTAGGTGAACTTCAAAATACGGCATATATTAATAATAATTAATATAGCTGCAAGCAGCAATTAAGGGGTCCAAGCAAATAAGAATGCCATAAGAGGATAGGCCTTATAGGCATGATAGGTTGTATAGGCCTGTTTGTGTTCAGGATTAATGAGCGTTTAATGTGATTTTCTGGAACAGCGCCCCCATATGGCCAATTGGCGCCATACACTGCACATGTCCTTACCTTGTCATAGCAATGGTGTATACCAAGTTTGGTGAGAATCGGACAAACTGTTGTGGGAGATATGCTTTTACTTCCTGTAAAATTGTAGGACTCAGGAAGTTGTTGATCTGCTGTGTTTGAAATATCTAATATTGTTAATAGTTATTGATGGGCACTATCCACAGATGCTATTTGTGAAGTTTCTTGGAAATGGGACGAACAGCCTAGGACTACTTCTCAAAGGTAGGTTTTTCAGAAAATTCAAAAGAGTGGAAAATGTAGTCAGGCAAAAATGAAAACGGCCTTGTGCAAATTTGTACAGCACCTGATTCCAGATCATATTATACCAGTTGTATGTCTGTACCACAATTGGGGCAAAAGTTAATAGCTTTTGAAAATCTAATCTTTGGCCGCTAGGTGGCGCTACAAGCATTGGCCTATTGGCGGGGCGAAGCAGTCCAGAGTCACCGTGGCAACTTGATCTGATCATGTTAAATGCATAACTGTTAGCACTTACAAGAACATTTACGTCAGTTGACCAGATTGGGTGTGTGCTATTCAAATGTCTTTCATAAGTGGACTTGAGAAATACACTGACTGGCCCCCAAAAAAGATACACACCCTAATATTTCATTGGCCCGCCTTTAGGTTTGTTTACGGCGTGTATTCACAGTGACATTTTTTCAACAGACTTATGCAACGTCACATCACGTAATTCTGTCCAGAGAGGCATACATTTTTGTCTGAGGTCTTGTATTGACAATGGGAGAGGCAAACCACTCCGTGAATTCTTCTCCAGCACATCCCAAACACTTTCAATGGGGCTAAGGTCAGGATTCTGTGGTGGCCAATTCATGTGTTAAAATGATTCCTCATGCTCCCTGAACCAATCTTGCACAATTTGTGCCTCAGGATTTCTGGTATTGTCCTGCAATATGCCTGTGGCATCGGGGAAGAAAAAATAAATTGATGGGATAACCTGGTCATTCAGTACATTCAGGTACTCAGCTGACATCATTTTATTGCCAAATAAAGTTGCTGAGTTTAGACCTGACCACTTGAAGCAACCCCAGATCATGACACTGCCTCCAGAGGCTTGTAGAGTGGGCACTATGCATGATGGGTTAATTTCTTCATGCGCTTCCCTTCTTACCCTGACACACCCATTGCTCTGGAATAGGCTAAGTCTGGACTCATTAGACCGCATGACCTTTCTCCATTGCTCCAAAGTCCAATCTTGACTGTTCAAAGTGGAAGGTTGACCACTTTTCTTCCAGGTTTTAATAATGCATTTGACAGTTCTTAACCCAATTCCAGTTATTTCAGCAATCTCCTTAGTTGTTTTCTTTGCTTGATGCAGGCCAATAATTTCAACCTTCTGAAACACAGTAACATCTTTCCCACAACCACGGGATACGTCTTCTGACATGGTTGTTTAACCCTCCTAGGTCTGATTCCGTGGATCCACAGATGGAGCCCTCTGTGTACATTTGCATAATATTATAAAAACTATAATCGCTAGAATAATATTTTTTTTAGATACTATCTAAGCATATTTGTGAAGCATTGCAAACACAGAATGAGTTCCTATGGGGATCATGGCCTGCATGAGGCGAATGTAAAGTCTCAGCAAAACTGACCACCCCTGACTGAGCTCATGTGTACATTTCCATAAAAAGTAATTACTACAATCATACGGCTGACTTTTGCTAATATCTAGGTATTCTACGAAGCAATTGGTACATTGGGAACAAAAGCCTGCGTGAGAGAAATAGTAGAGTGGAACCAAGTGGCCACGCCGACTGATCGCATAGAGTACATGTCTATAAATATCCAGAACTGAACAGTAATAACTTGAATTGTACTTACCTAATACCTAGACAACTCCAACAAAGGGATCCATACATAGTTTGTGTTCCTATGGGGATAAACAGCCAAAAGTAGACTCCACAAAATGCTCGCCAAACGAAGCGCATTGCGTAGGCTTCTATAAAAATCCAGAAAAGTAATCACTAGAAACATACAGGAGACTTTAGCTTAGATCTAGGCATTCTAACGACATTGAGAGATTGGTACAGAGTTTGTGTTTCTATGGCTATCACATCCTGCGCGACAGGAAAAGGTAAAATGGCACATAACATATTTGAACGTAATCAAGAGGCCGAGGAAGGTTATTCTGTCCAGGAACATTTTCTACCAGGCAAAGCCAATGACCATCCAGCTCAGACAGGCAACCCATCCAGATTAGAAGTAAGTACATCGCTATTTATGATCTATAGCACAGTATTACGTCGTTTGTATTATAAAAATGATATAAAAATGTTCTTCTGTCAACATACTATGGGGATGTTCTTTGGTTTTTAGAAAAAAGTTATCTTATTAGGTTATCTTAAGGGTATCTTATTTTTTTTTAGGAAAAGTAAAAACAAACCGCGCTACCGATCCTCTCCTCCCATCTGGTGGCCTTTTGGTGTCATTACACATAGACTTTGTCAAATTTACATCTCATATTCATAAAATTGTGGTCCATTTCAAGGTTGAAGAACCCAATATTTTTTGGGGAACCTATATTTTTTACATTGTATTATTAATTTTATTCATTAGTTTCAATCTAAAGCAATGTAATATGACAGTAAAGGCATGGAATATCAGAAAATAACAGAAACAGAACTTCATAAATGTTTCAAAAATATTTTATTGTACTGTATCGCAGAAATGTTCTTCATAAATCATTTCTTTGCCTTTCCAACATTTCTAAATAGTGTCCCAGAAGTCTTTTTTTATGTGTTTTTATTGTAGCTGAGGGGGTTGTGATTACCAGGATATACAATAATTCATGATACGTGTTACAGAAATGAATGTAGGACCCAAAATGTCCAAGTAGTGAAATCCAGCCGGAATCACCTCGGACCATGGAGGGTTAAGAAATGAGAAGCTACTCATTGCATAAGTTAGGGTAAACATAATGGCAACCAGCTGAAACATATTAATCATTGCATTAATTATTCAATCATAGGCTCTTAAGTATCTCCTTATTTAAATCCAAAAGGTAACGTTTTTTCGGTCAGGCAGTGTAGACTGTTGGATGTTTGGGGTAACTTCAAAGTAAGATGAAGTAGCAGTATGAGGCACTCAAAAGTCAAAATGCCTGGGCCTGGTTTCCCGTTTCAGACTTGTCTGCCTTGAAATAGAGAAAGTACCAGCATACCTTGAATAGGGTGCAATGACATCAAAAGTGGAGCTATATGCATCTGATATTAGTGCATTCCCGACAGGTTAAGGAGTTGCTGGCACGGCTGTAGCCTACTAACAAAATCAGTAGCCTACAGATTGTTTCCCGGGGCTGTGCTAATGGTCCGTTACTATTGAAGTAATTGTTTGAGAAGGATAAGTTCTTGTTCAGTCCCTTACCAAGGCCTGTGTATAAGCAGCCCAAAACTTCGTAGTGTTATTTTCTTAGTGTTGAGTGTTTTGTTTTTCTCCCTGGATTTAAAATGTGGTTGAATTTGGATGATGGACAATTAAAGGCAATTCATGCATGTTCCTAAAAGAAATTAGGCCAATAGATAAAAAAGTAATGTTTGAGCGTACTTGAGAAATTGACTGTTGCAAGGTAGGTGTAACTTCAAAGTGAGGTGAAGTAGTAGTATTAGGCACTCTACAGTCAAAACCAGTGGGCCAGAGTTTGCTTTTGAGACTGACTTGTCTGGCTTGATATAAACAAAGGAACAAATGGTGTATGTCTGATTATTTTGCTACTTTTTATCCCAGATGAAGTAAAGCACACGGTGCCAAAGATAATGGGTCTTTGCTTTCTTGCAGCAACACCATGTCATAATGGAATAAATGCATTGTTTGTACACTAGAACTACCAAGGCAGTCATTTTGACCATTTTATTTTGCAAGTTAATAACTTTGTTGAAATGAAACCCATGTATCTATAGGACCCTGACTTTTCATAAATGTGTGTATGTTTTATTAGGGGTCCATGCAGCGAAGCTGCGGAACCCTGTTGTAATTGTTAGTTTTTAAAATTATTATTAGGGGTCCAAGAAGCGAAGCTGCGGAACCCTATTTTAAGTGTTAGTTTTTTTTTAATTATTATTAGGGGTCCAAGCAGCGAAGCTGCAGAACACTATTGTAATTGTTAGTTTTTTATTATTATTAGGGGTCCAAGCAGCGAAGCTGCGGAACCCTATTGTAATTGTCAGATTTTTCTTCTGCCGTTTTTCCAAGTTCATCTACTTCTGCTGGCTAACTTTTTCTGTAACTTTGCGTGCTGTTAGAGGGCTATGCCAAACTAACACACAGCCATTTTGGTGTCCATAGGCCCATGCCTCTGGCACCACCATTGGGTCAAAGTTGCGAGTTTCCAGTGCTCATAACTCGGGCTCTGATTGCCCTAGAGACATACATCTGGTATGATATGATGCATGGGCAAGTGCTGAACAACTTTGCCATTTTCATTTCCGCCATATTGTATTTTCCGCCATATTGAATTTTCTGAAAATGCTCAGAAATTTTTCACAGGCCACCAATTTTGTGCAATCTTCCTGAAAAATGGCAAAGATAATCTTTAGACCAATCCTAACAAAAGTTATCAGATGGATTTTTGATTTGTAAAACCATTTGTCCGTTACAGCCAATCGAATATGGCGTTGAGGCCCCCAAACAGGAAATGAATGCGTATCTCAGCAACCGTTTGTCTCATAGTCACCAAACTTGGTAAATATGGTTGGAAGGAGGAGCAGATGAGGCCTGCAATAGTCGACACTAATTGGCCATGTGGGGGCACTATATGAGAAAGTCACTTTAAAGGCTCATTACTCCTAAATGCAAACAGATATTTCAACCAAACTTGGTCTGTTGCATGAGTGCATGAGGTTGTTGTACTGCAATAAATAGGAAGCTGATAGTGTAAACCATGTGACCGCCACGGGCCAATGAAATTCAAGCTATGAATCACAGACTTTAGAAATGCTTGATCGCCATCAAACTTGATCAGTATAAGCTCCTATAGGCCCCCAACAACCAGTAAAAATATCTAACCCTTACCTTAACATGATCAGATCAAGTTGCCACGGTGACTCTGTACTGCTTCGCCCTGCCCATAGGCCAATTCTTCTAGCGCCACCTAGCGGCCAAAGATTAGATTTTCAATCTCAATCCAAATTGTGGTACATACATACAACTGGTATAATATGATGTGGAAACAGGTGCTGTACAACTTTGCAAAATGCCATTTTCATCTCCGCCTGACTACATTTTCCACTATTTTGAATTTTCTGGAAAACCTACCTTTGAGAAATAGTCCTAGGCTGTTCGTCCCATTTCCAAGGAACTTCACAAATAGCATCTGTGGATAGTGCCCATCAATAACTATTAGACATTTCAAACACAGCAGATGTCATTTGTCAACAACTTCCTGAGTCCTACAATTTTACCGGAAGTGAAAGCATACCTCCCACAACTGTTTGTCCGATTCTCACCAAATTTGGTATGCATCATTGCAATGACAAGGTAAAGGCGTGCAGTGTGTGGTGCCAATTGGCCATTTGTGGGCACTGTTCCAGAAAAACACATTAAACGCTCATTAATCCTGAACACAAACAGGTCTACACAACCTATCAGGCCTATAAGGCCTATCCTCAAATGGCGTTCTTATAGCTTGGACCCCTTAATTGCTGCTTGCAACTATATTTCTAAATATTCTAACATTAAAATTGGTATGGAAAGAATTTTTCTTGAATACTCATGTATTTCCCATTATTATTTCAAGGTTGTAATTACACCAAAAGCAGAGAACTGGTAGCGCAGTTTGTATTTACTTCTCGTTATAAAATCCGTAAGAGACTAAAACTTTTTTCAAAATACTCCTACGCATCCCTCTAGTAAGTCGACAGAACAAAATGTTTACATCATTATTAAAATAAAAACGACGTAATACAGTCCTAAATTTAATAAATACCAAACTACTTACTTGTTATCCAGATGGGTCACGTAGCACAAAACCCATATCCTTATGCAATTCCCAAAAACATACACCTTTCCCGTAACTGTAAACACTATTCACTTGTTTCCACATGATTCAATGTTCAAAACTCTTTCTGCAAAACCTTACACAAAAGTTGACAAATAAATAATTCAATAATTCATTGCATTACATTGCATTCAGCAAACACTTGCTCTCATTATAATTAACTCAAGTCATCACAACCTAAACTCAAAGAGCACACCTTTCTCCAGGTGCAAACACTAAGCCTCAAAAATGTTAACACACTAATCAGAATTGCAGGCTCAATCAATAGGGCCTAGTGGCATGTCCATGTGCTTTGGAATAATGGATCCTAACAATGCTGCAGTTGCAGGACAACAGAGAGGAAGAGGACTAGGATGAGGCGGTGGAGAGTGTATGACCATTACCCCTATGCACAGCAAAACCTAAAGGAGGCAATGGTGGACGCCTGTGGTGATGTGTTTGTGGAGTCTATCCAGGGAGTTCTAAGGCACACAAGGGCATTTTCCCCACGCTGCCCGGAAAGAGTAAATAATGTGTGACGTTGTGGATAATTTATTGCCCGACCTAGACCTGAGACGAGATGATGAGAACACTGATGCTGAGTAACCTGACACAGACATGAGACGAGATGATGAGAACCCTGATGCCAAGTAACCTATACATTTGCTGCTTTTGGAAATTGGGTATTATATTTCTAATACCTAATGTTTTGTCAGTGTGACAGTGCAAAGGTCAGGTTTTTGAACCAAACAGCATATGCAGTAGTATTCTCTTATCCACTAATGTAATTTATTACAGTGCTGTTTTGAATTTCTTTCACCAGGGTATTCCTGAAAGGGTTATCTGGATAGTAAGTGCTGTGATTTTACAAAGTTACACACTTTGAAAAATATTTGGTGACTGTAAGTTAAAGTTGTTCAAAGATATGGTGATTACAAAATCTCAAGTTTAATGTAGCAACCCCCAAAAAATATTGGGGAAGTGTTTTGGTGGTCATAGGCCTTTAAACTAAACAAGTATCATGTTAGTGCCCCATATGCCCCATCATTTTCTACAAGGCTGTTAGTGACAACTTGTCAGTCAGCTTCATGTCATAGACACATACTTGGTAAGCAATTAGAGGTGTAGGCAGATCACTGTGTATGAGGTGATCTTAAGGTCACAGAAGTTGGTGTAAAGGCTTTATAGGGATTTTAGCCCCTTTAAGGCCTTAAATGCCTTTTAGGTCTCATATGCCTTTTAACCCATATGGCCTGTGAAAGCCTTTAAGACTTAAAAGCCATTTTGGTGTCATAAGCCTTCTAGGTCATTTAAGCCTTGTAAGCCTTATAGGCGTTTTTGGCCTTCTAGGCCATTTACATACCAATGTGAACATAAAACGCATGATGTTTAAATTGATTGGCATATGGTGGCCACTATGTTATGATATTCCATCTTTTTTTATAATTGTATATATACATTGCCAAAAGGTGCTTCTATTGAAGTTTTGGTAAAATCCTACCAATGGCCTAGGACTAATTTGTTTTACTTTTGTTGTAATATATTCAAAGTTCACAGAAACGCAGAAGATGGAGCTCATAGATGCGAGAGGCAATTTTGTTTGGCTCAACAAGCAGCCCCATTTGAGATGAGTTTGGTGACTTTGGCTCTAAGGAGCACGGCGACATCGCTAATTCAAAACCTCAAGTTTGACCATACACTGTAGCGCCCCCCAATGGCCAATTGGTGCCTCACTCTGCACGTATCGTTACCTTATCATGCCAATGATGCATACCAAATATGGTGAGAATCGGACATATGTTTGTGGAGATATGCTTTCACTTCCTGTAAAACTGTAGGATGCAGGAAGTTGTTGACATATGACTGCTGTGTTTGAAAAATCCAATTTTCTTTTAGCAATTGTTGATGGGGAGTATCCACAGATGCTATATGTGATATTTCGTGGTAATCGGATGAACGGCCTATGACTGGTTTGTTTTAGTATAGTTTTAATCTACTCCAATTACCAAGAAACGAAGATGACGCAGCTCATAGGTGCAAGGGGCAATTGTTTTTGGCTCAACACAAAGCACAATTTGAGATGAGTCTGGTGACTTCAGCTCTAAGGAGCACGAAGAAATCGCTATTTGAAAATCTCAACTTTGACGATACACTTTAGCGTCCCCCAATGGCCGATCTCATCCATATTTTTACTGCTTGTTGAGGGCCTATAGGAGCTTATACTGATCAAGTTTGATGCGATCAAACATTTTTAAAGCCTTTGATTCATAGCTTGAATTTCATTGGCCGGTGGCGGTCACATGGTTTGCACTACCAACTTCCTATTTATTGCAGTACAACAACCTGATGCAGTCATGCAACAGACCAAGTTTACTCGAAATATCTGTTTGCATTCAGGCATAATGAGCCTTCAAAGTGACTTTCTGGTATAGCACCCCCACATGGCCGATTAGTGCCAAACATTGCATGCCTCCTGTACTCCTCATTCCAACCATGAATACCAAGTTTGGTGACTATAAGACAAACGGTTGCTGAGATACACCCTCACTTCCTGTTTGACGGCCTCATTGCCATATTCGATTAGCTGTAACGGACAAATGGTTTTGCAGATCAAAAATCCATCTGATAACTTTTGTTAGGATTGGTCTGAAGATCATCTGTGCCATTTTCCAGGAACATTGCACAAAATTTGTGCGGCCAATTGGCACCACACACTGCACGCCTTTACCTTGTCATACCAATGATGCATACCAAATTTGGTGAGAATCGGACAAACGGTTGTGGAGATATGCTTTCACTTCCTGTGAAATTGTAGGACTCAGGAAGTTGTTGACAAATGACATCTGCTGTGTTTGAAATGCCTAATATTGTTAATAGTTATTGATGGGCACTCTCCACAGATGCTATTTGTGAAGTTTCTTGGAAATAGGAACGAACAGCATAGGACTACTTCTCAAAGGTAGGTTTTTCAGAAAATTCTAAACAGTGGAAAATGTAATCAGGTGGAAATGAAATGGCCTTTTGCAAAGTTGTACAGCACCTGTTTCCACACCATATTATACAAGTTTAGGTCTGTACCACAATCAGGGCAAAAGTTATGAGTATTTGAAAATCTCATCGTTGGCCGGTAGGTGGTGCTAGAAGCATTGGCCTATGAGCGGGGCGAAGCAGTCCAGAATCACTGTGGCAACTTGATCTGATCATGTTAAACGCGTAGCTGTTAGCACTTCTTGGAACTTTTATGTCAATTGACCAGATTGGGTGTGTGCCATTCACAGGTCTTTCATGAGTGGACTTGAGAAATACACTGACTGGCCCAAAAAAAGTTGCACACTAATATTTCATTGGACCGCCTCTAGCTTTGAATATGGCATGAATTGGCAGTGAAATTTTTTCAACTACATTATGCAACGTCAAATCATTTATTTCCGTCCAGAGTTGCATACATTTTTGACTGAGATCTTGTATTGACAACTGGAGAGGCAAACCACTCCGTAAAGTCTTCTCCAGCACATTCGAAAGACTTTCAATGGGGCTGAGGTCAGGACTCTATGGTGGCCAATTCATGTGTTAAAATGATTCCTCAAAAAATAAATTGATTTGATAACCTGGTCATTCAGTACAGGTGCTGGTCATAAAATTAGAATATCATCAAAAACTTGATTTATTTCAGTAATTCCATTCAAAAAGTGAAACTTTTATAATGTATACATTCATTCCACACAGACTGATATATGTCAAGTGTTTATTTCTTTTAATTTTGATGATTATAACTGACAACTAATGAAAACCCCAAATTCTGTATCTCAGAAAATTAGAATATTGTGAAAAGGTTCAATATTGAATACACCTGGTGCCACACTCTAATCAGCTAATTAACCCAAAACACCTGCAAAGGCCTTTAAATGGTCTCTCAGTCTAGTTCTGTAGGCTACACAATCATGGGGAAGACTGCTGACTTGAAAGCTGTCCAAAAGACGACCATTGACACCTTGCACAAGAAAGGAAAAGGAAAAGATGTGGTAGAAAAAAGTGTACAAGCAATAGGGATAACCGCACCCTGAAGAGGATTGTGAAACAAAACTCATTCAAAAATGTGGGGGAGATTCACAAAGAGTGGACTGCAGCTGGAGTCAGTGGTTCAAGAACCACCACGCACAGGCGTATGCAAGACATGGGTTTCAGCTGTCACATTCCTTGTGTCAAGCCACTCTTGAACAAGACACAGCGTCAGAAGCGTCTCACCTGGGCTAAAGAGAAAAAGGACTGGACTGCTGCTGAGTTATGTTCTCTGATGAAAGTAAATTTTGCATTTCCTTTGGAAATCAAGGTCCCAGAGTCTGGAGGAAGAGAGGAGAGGCACAGAATCCACGTTGCTTGAAGTCCAGTGTAAAGTTTCCACAGTCAGTGATGGTTTGGGGTGCCATGTCATCTGCTGGTCCACTGTGTTTTCTGAGGTCCAAGGTCAACGCAGCCATTTACCAGGAAGTTTTAGAGCACTTCATGCTTCCTGCTGCTGACCAACTTTATGGAGATGCAGATTTCATTTTTCAACAGGACTTGGCACCTGCACACAGTGCCAAAGCTACCAGTACCTGGTTTAAGAACCCTGGTATCCCTGTTCTTAATTGGCCAGCAAACTCGCCTGACCTTAACCCTATAGAAAATCTATGGGGTATTGTGAAGAGGAAGATGCGATACACCAGACCCAACAATGCAGAAGAGCTGAAGGCCACTATCAGAGCAACCTGGGCTCTCATAACACCTGAGCAGTGCCACAGACTGATCGACTCCATGCCACGCCGCATT
>JACXGI010003606.1:0-13089 GCA_016801175.1 Esox masquinongy | reverse complement strand
ATAATCATCAAAATTAAAAGGAATAAACACTTGAAATATATCAGTCTGTGTGGAATGAATGTATACATTATACAGGTTTCACTTTTTGAATGGAATTACTGAAATAACTCAAGTTTTTGATGATATTCTAATTTTATGACCAGCACCTGTATATTCAGGTACTCAGCTGATTTCATTTTTTTGCCACATAAAGTTGCTGAGTTTAGACCTAACCAAATGAAGCAACCCCAGATCACAATACTGCCTCCAGAGGCTTGTAGAGTGGGCAATATGCATGATGGGTTTATTTTTTCATATGCTTCCCTTCTTCCCTTCTTACCTTGACACGCCCATTGCTCTGGAATAGGGTAAATCTGGACTCATTAGACCACACAACCTTTCTTCATTGCTCCAGAGTCCAATTTTGATGGTTCAACACTATTCTTCCAGGTTTTAATAATGCGTTTGACAGTTCTTAACCCAATTCCAGTAATTTCAGCAATCTCCTTAGTGGTTTTCTTTGCTTGATGCAGGCCAATAATTTCAACCTTCTGAAACACAGTAACATCTTTTCTTCCGACATGGTTGTTTAAGATATGAGAAGCTACTCACTGCATAAGTTATTGTAAAAATAATTGTAACCAGTGAAACATGTTAATCATTGCAGAAATGATTCAATCATAGGTTCTTAAGAGTCACCTTATTTAAATCCAAACGGTGATGTTTTTTTGGTCAGGCAGTGTAGACTGTTGGAAGTTTGGGGAAACTTCAAGGTGAGATGAAGTAGCAGTATGAGGCACTCAGAAGTCAAAACTTCTAGACATGGTTTCGCGTTTGAGACTTGTCTGGCTTGAAATAGACAAAGTGCCTGCATAACTTGAAGAGGATGCAATGACATCAGTTGTGGAGCTATATGCATCTGATATTATTGCATCCCCGACAGGTTAATCAGCTGATGACACCACTTCACATTAACAAAATCAATAGGCTTCTAATTCTTTCCCATACGTTTGTGTTCGGTCCCTTAAGCACCAAACAATATAACTAGGAAGTTGTTTGAAATTTTCAGAATGTAATAAATGCAGCTTAATTATATGATAAATACAACTGAATAGAAGTTTGTCAGTCTTCCCCAGTGCAGAGCATATTAATGATTGCAACTTTTGCTTGTTGTAATATAATGATGGGGTCAGAACAGATAATCTTTATCATTTTCAAAGGTATGTTTACTTTGTGGAGGACCAAACCTGCCAAAATTAGAAATAAATGAATAAATGTATCAATAAATATATTTATGCATAAAAATATTATAATAAATGTATTAATCAAATATTATTTCCCAATTTATTTAATTCCTTGATCATTCATTTCTGTTTTTTTTATTCATTTCCATTATCCTATATTTCTGTATATATTTATTTCTGTATTTATTTATTTAAATATTATTTTATTTCTGTACTCATTCATTTCCATATTCTTTTATTTCTGTATTTATTTATTTCCATATTCTTTTATTTCTGTATTTATTTTCGTATTCTTTTATTTCTGCGTGTAGTTATTTCTGTATTTCCTTGTCCTTAAGCTAATGAGGGGGTGGGACTAACAGTCAGACGCAGCAATCAAGCCCAGAGCAGCAGACAGACTGTGAAGACGGTGAGTGCTGTTTTACAGTTTTTAATAATAAATGTTACCGTTTCAGTTTATAGAGGAACGCCTTCACCTTTTTCTGTACATGATAAGACATCCAGTTACAAATCTCAGTGCAAAGTGTGGGTGATAACTTTTCAACTAGATAGCTATCTGTTTGCCCTTGCAAACATAATACATTTTCATTAGGCTTAGCTTGTCTTAGATGAGATGACATTGACAACTACAATATTGGAAGGCAGAGATTTTACACTAATTATGCTATTACATTCTACATCAAACTAAACAATTTAGCTATCAGTTTAAACGTAATCTAACATAACTAAGCCACGGAAGTATTGACTAACCAACCTACTTAAAAATCATTTGAAATCGCTTTCAAAAGTCGGTTAAGCCCAATGCGGTTAGGCCTATCACCACTTTACGAAATACTTTTTTGACTGCCAATATGGCCGTTAAATTTCGAGAATTCCGGCCATAAAGAACCGCTACCGGACATATGTTTTAAATAGCCATATAATAGCCTACATTTAAAAAGCAATAAAACAAACTCTATGATCCAACAAATGTTTTTTATTTAAATTAGTCAGCAGAATGAACCATTCACAATCTTTGCAAACTGAGCATAGATAGGCTACACCAGGGCTGTTGCAATTATTACATAATTGCCTGATCGAAATAATTTGAACCTGATCGCAATTATTTTTATAGACAACGATTTTTGCACAATATTTTCATTCCAAAATCAGGTTTCCAATCTGAATAAGGGATTTTGAAGCCAATGAAATAGTTTACCATGCGAATTATGTTCATTTTCATAGGATGTCAGAGCGTTTGACAGGGCTTATCATTGTTGCCATCTGATTATGGCGGCTATGGGTATACCATAACATTTTTTGAATCATTATTCCAAGAGCAATATAAGTGCAACTGAAGAGTAGGGCCGGACGATTAATCAAAATTACATTGAAATCGCAATTTGAACATGTGCAAATTTTAAACTGCAGAAAGCTGCGATTTTGGTATTTTATTTTATTTTTACACTCAATCAAAATAATTATTTTTATCAGTGTGCCATCTTCGCTATAATCATATTCATGTTTGTATAAAACGTAGGCCTATTAGGAGTTGATTTTAGAATTTGTTTGCCTACTTAAACATAATAATTCAGATTATTAGTATAAAGGTTGGAATCTGGCAAGGGAACGGCACGATAGTTTCAGTCAACACATACAAGCACTTACAACACACCTTCCCCTATCTTTTGCTATTTTAAGACAATAAACATTTACAATTCAAATGTCCAGTTGTATGTCTCAAATCTGTCAATCAAACTATACAAATAGGGCCTATACATTGTTCTGATCATGCCTCTCACTCGTCCCAATTTATTAAAAGTGAGTTAAAGTGAGTATTCTTAAAATAGTATTCCCAATTCCGTGATGGCTCTATAACTAACGAAAGTAATAGCCACAACCCAATAAAGTTACAACATGCGCGGGTCGGGGGGATATTAGCAGTGCAGGCATTCCGAACAGCATATTCTAACAGTCAGAAACATCCAAGATGCGGCGTACTGCCAAAGAATAGTGCGGAGTAAGGTTTGCTGTTAGGGAGAGGAACAGGATCGTTTAAGAAAACGAACCCAGAGGACAGTGTGATATAGACTAGGGATGATTTGGTGCTGAAAAATAATTAATCTTCTGTTTGGGAATATTTCGGGTTCCAGAGAGATGTCACAATCTAACGTAGGCCTAATATTAAAACTCTGTAAGACGGTGGTTAGAACAACGCGGCATCACAACAAATTTATTTCAACACTTCAGCCAGCGCCATAGGGATATCCATGAAAAATGCGTGGCAAAGAAGTGAGGGGGGCTAAGACCCGAATGTAATGTGATCCTAGCAACGCCTCTGTTTCCAACCATATTTCCTAATTAGATAATGCACATTAAAATCTAGGCCTATGGCCTATAAATAGCATATATATGTTGTCCCATTGCATTAAACATTGAAACATGTTTTGCAAGGGAGGCTTTTTCAAATAACTAGGCGATTTCAAATAACTACGCTTTTCTGTGGTCCATAGGGGCACCCATTGCTTTTTTTTCCAAACAGGGGGGATGCCTGCTTTCCCTTGGACATTTCGGAGTCGTCTGCTGGAACCGGTGCCGGAGTATGCTGCTTTTGAATCTGGCGCCACGCTTAGTCACATAACCAAGCACTCACTAGCCTAATGTCTTACTGTAGTGTACGAACTAGTGGAGGTTTGCTGTTTTCTTGACAACAGATCATAGAGGTCACACAATATAAGGCTATTTAATATGATATAAATCTATTTATTTATTCATTTGGCATATTTCCCACCAGACATTTTGGCCATTGATATTTTCATCTGCCGGACAACTACACCTACACCTGATACCGGCGAAACGCCAGAATTTGCCGACTGACTGACTACCCTGCAGTGAATGGAAAAATCTTTTGAATGAACTCCATCAATTTTCTTTAAAATTGACAAGCTTTGAACGTAAAGTGGCAAATCAAAAGTAAACTAAATCTGGATAACATGGTCACAGACCCTGTTTGAAAAACAGTGAAAAGGTATACGAATAGAATTATCCCCAGGCAGTATAAAATATGACATAACTGTGCAATGTTCTGTTAGATTTATGTGTATACACTTAACAACTCAACTGCAACACATTCAAAATAATCTACATAACCCCTCCATCCCGATTAAAAGTTATAAATAATTGCATTATTAACTTGCTGGCTATAATACCATGCGGACTGACTAAGAGTAGCCTACTATACACAAGGCAGTGCTTACCCGTAGTAGTGAGGAAGCACGCGTGAGCGGTAGCTACCTTTTGTCTTACATTGCAGATCATTGAAGGGATCTGATGGGGATAATGTCTTGACTTCAACACCAGTGCATAGGTCCAAACCAAAAAGAGTTTGGTAGAATATGATCGCTTAAATTACGAGTCTGGTCCTATACACTGGCACTGAAATGAACCAATTTCAATACAAGGACTCCTGGGACAGACTCACAAAGACGTGCCCATTCTTGTAGCCTATTCACTTCGCGAAAATTATATCGTGTTTTTCCAAAAACTCCTCTCGGTTTTTTGATACCTTAATCATGTCACTTATGCTTAAACGATGCATGTGCAAGGAATAGTGATTGGCAACATGGGGATGCGCCAAGGATCTACTGTACAACAGCATTCAACGTCTTCACAGTCAGATTCTATCTCCTTCTCTGGGCTTGATTGCTACGTCTGACTGTTAGTCCCACCCCCTCATTAGCTTAAGGACAATGAAATACAGAAATAAATACCTGCAGAAATTAAATAACACGTCAATAAATAAATACAGAAATAAAAGAATATGGAAATAAATAAAGACAGAAATAAAAGAATATGGAAATAAATGAATACAGTAATAAAAAATATTTAAATAAATACAGAAATAAATATATACAGAAATATATGATAATGGAAATTAATAAAAAAAATAATAGAAACAGAAATGAATGATCAAGGAATTAAATAAATCGGGAAATAATATTTGATTAATACATTTATTATTATATTTTTATGCATACATTTATTTATTGATACATGTATTTATTTATTCATTTATTTCTAATTTTGGCAGGTTTGGTCCTCCATATTACTTAAGTATGCATATTACATCAATGATTGAGCAAACTATTTATCTTAGAACTGTTTAATTTTGATGATCAAATGACTATTACAGTTGGCAACAATAAAACCAATAACTTTCCAGATTTTAATTTATTTGGAAAATACCTTCCCTATTCTTATTATAAAAATCTTGACTTTAGTAGAGCATGGGCATAAAGCCTATGTGAACATGTGTTGTTGTTAAATTACAACTCAGATTTAATTTTAATTTAACTGCCATGTCTACAATTAAAAAGGTGCAATTGATAAGTAATTTCTGTTTTCATTTGTTTCTACAATTCCACTTCAACTGAGGGTTAAACTTTACTGAGAATGGATTATCTACTGAGGCTTGAACACATAACATCCTCTCTACCAAAAGCAAATTTTTAATCACTAAAGCATTGGTTACAATGTTTATGTCACCAGAATGATTAAAGGTGAACTAAGGCTGGCTTAGACTAAGGCTCTTCTAGCAATTATTTTTGATGAAATAATCATGGCAATGTTGCATTCCACTAAACATTTGCTTACATTAGAAAGTCATTGTACAACTGAAAACAGAGAATTAACTTATCTACATGACCATAGATTAGCTACCAAGGCTTGAAACCATGACACCATCTCTAAATGGTCAAATGATTATTAGATAAACCTTATGTTAGAATGTTCATGGCACCAAAATGATTTTAGATGGACTAACGTTAGCTTAAACTGAGGTTAAATATATTTCCGTTTGCTAACGTTACCAGCTTGTTAACGTCAATAGCATTTATCGCTAACATTAGCCATTTTTTGACTCTGCTAGATTTTTTTAAATGAAATAATCATGGCAACGTTGCATTCCACTAAATATTTGCCTATAGTAGCAAGTCATTGTACAAATGAAATCAGTGAATTATTTAGCTACTGCGCATAGATAAGCTACTGAGGCTAGAAGACATAACACCATATCTAAAAGGCAAATTATTAATAGCTAAACTGCCTGTTATAATGTTCATGTCGTCCGAATAATTTTAGATTGAGTAACTAGCCAGACCCCTAATAAAAGCCACTAGCTGCTAACTAATGAGGCAGTATGAATTCCATGTACAGCATAGTGTGTTGCATTGGGGGTTAAAGAGGGACAACAATATATAGTTTTGTTGGATGTAGCAGGGTGCCCCATGATTTCACATTATATTTGCAATTTCACAAACTCTCCTGAGTATTTCGTACAATACATTCACTGCGGTACTGAAAAGTTTTTCCGCAAAAAGTATCCCTTGTACATTACAGTGGGGGGGATGGAAAATATAAGGCCTTTTTACACACTGCATTGTCCCAGGCTAAGTCTGGCCCCAGGTTAGCTTAGCTTGTGTTCACACAAGAGTTTGTTAACCCTGGGCGAAGGCTTAACCCTAGGCTAAGGATTCACACTTGGGTTCCTAAGCCCGGGGCTAACGGACAAATACGACAATAAAATTTTACATTCTATAAGCTGCAAATGTTACGTTCTCTCTGGCATGCGAATAATGTTACAGTAGCCTACATCACTGACACATGATCAATGTTACGCTACCATGATTCAGTTAACAACTTCATGACATCAACTGATCAAGAAGCCCACCTTGTCGGCATTTGCTTGAACAACCTTGTTAAAACTATGCGAAGAAAGAGAAAAACGTTAGTCAACCTTCATTCTTTCGACATATTTGCTGGATTTACATCCAAAGCAAGCTGCAATAACTACTTCGCTAAGATTTTGCAGGTATAATTAAACGACCAACTTTGCAGAGTGAAAGGACCAAAACAGACGGAGCTGTTGGTAACGGTGCGCATCTCACAAGCATATGTAAATTGAGTGAAAGGGCAGGTTTTTGCAAAAAATGCAAGTGTGAACACTTGCTTAGCCCAGAGCTTAAGAGGCCCTTAGCCCAGGGTTGTATTTTTGTTTCATTTATAATTTCCCCCACATAGTTTTTCCTTTGAAAATGTAGCCTACACAACACAAATTATAGACACACCACAGACCTTTATTTTGAAGGCAACATATGAAAATCGGAAGTCTTATTGTTGCTGACTAATCTCTAATGTAGAGTCTTAATGTTGCTACCGATGTTAAATAAATAATAGGCCTGCAAGTATAGAGCGGTATAGTTGTTTTTAACAGTTTTATGAGTGCAATTTGTTTAATGCCAACTCCTTTACATGAACCGTACACGATCAGTAGAGATGGGCGATACCACCGATTTTCTTTTCGATTCGATATCGAGTAATACTAAGGATAGTATCCCGATACCAATACCGATACTTTTAAAAGTCTTGTGTATGTATTTGCTGGTTGTAATGAAAGGAAAGGACAGTCAAATATGCCTGGAAATCCAAATGTCTGTTGTGAGAGCAACACTGTCTGCACATTGTAAAGTTTCCCTTACTATGTCTTGACAGTCTTTATACAGGTCTGCAATTGTACCCTCCATCAACTGTTTTGTGGCTTGGAATTTTATAGTACCAATCAAGGGACTTTACAAATACCTTAAAACAAGGCTTCCCAACCCTGTTCCTGGACATCTACTGTCCTGTAGGTTTTCTCTCCAACTAATTTAGCACACGTGAATCTAATAATTAACTGGTTGAAAAGCTTAACCGGGTTAGTCACAAAATGTATTTGAAGAGAAAACCTACAGGACAGTAGATCTCCCGGAACAGGTTTGGGCTGTCCTGCATTAAAACATCCATCTTCAACAATCGAGATTGGCTGGAGGTCCTTCACATTCATCTCTCCCAGGTTTATTGTAATCTCTGTTGCTCTTTTGGGAGTCTTCTATTGGAAAAAATTCTACAAGCTAAATATAATGTTTTTAAGTCTTTCTGGACCGCATAACTCACATACAACCTAAAATGGTTAGACTAAGTAGCTACATGCAATTATTAAAGAGTTGAAGAGATCCAAAATGCATTACACAATTTGATAAGTGACACTTTTGTGATAAAATTATAGTTATATTCCCTATAGATCATTGAGATCTTTACTTTGAGAACATTTTATGAGATATTGTCTATGCTTTAGAAATCCTGAGCAATACATATTCGTTTTTCCTCAAAATTGATATAATGAATTCAGATATTGTTTGAAAATATGACCAACTTTAACAAGGTCGGGAATATTAACCTTAGTCGGTGTATCAGAGTATTAGTTTACATGTAAATGCACCCACTGTAATATTCTGCACTATGATAGCCTATTTTGCAAAAAATAGTATTTCCTGATTTTTATTGAAATTATTAAAATAAACAAATATTATCTATACACATATACTATACTGTGTATATACGTATGTCTTGTCAGACAACTGCCTCACTATGTCATCAGATCTAGGGGTATTTGCCTGCATTCTCTCTCCTCTGATCGCCTCCGCTGTACTTCATCATGCTATTTTATGTGGTTGATTCTTATACTACAAGTTTGTAGTATTGCCAAAATATCGTACACACTTTTTACGAAGATCACATGTCGCTTCACGTTTGATTATTGGAGTGAAATAACCCCAAACAGTGCTGTTTCCTTTCTGCTATTAACGTACAGGTAACCTAGTCAACTCCTATTTCTTTACCTGTGACTGAGTGTGTTTCACAGCGTGCCTGTGTGCTGGCTATATTAGGAGCGGAAGGAGACAGCAGAACTAGTTCCTATAAAAAACTTTTTTTCTGCACAAAAACACTTTGAGTTGATGAAATAAATAATAATAATAACAATAAATGGTTAAAGAAAGCACTTAGTATCAATATTTTTATGTGAAGATAGTTTCTCAATAGTACTTTTGAAAATCAAAAGTATCAATACTTTGGTATTAATCTGCCCATCCCTAACGATCAGTTGCATGGATACCGTGGAGGAGGTAATAGCTGGCCACAATCAATGACATATGGTTACTTAATCACAGGATCACACACTCCTTAAATTTCGCAGTTCGATAACAAACCTAAACATTTTCTAACTAGAATCGAAATCGGTACACCCCTATATCCGCATGTCAGTGTATTTTCTAAGCCCATATAGCGTAATTTAAATGACAAAGTAATCATCCCCTCTTGAAAGTCATTAGCCCCTGACCAACTTTGGTACATCTAAATGGCAGCTGCATTTATCTAATAACTTGCTGGTTAAAACGAACTATTAGCTGGTTACAGTCCAAAAACGTGTTGTACGGGCATTTGATTTCCAGGGGGGGGCACGTTTATCCTACTTTCCAATAATGATTAGTAACTTTCAGCACGATGGACGGAAAGCTAATAGTTCTAGCATGTATGGCTGCCTAATGCTATGGGCTATTAGGCTATTGTCATTCGACGTAACCATCCCATATTCACAGTGACAGTGGAATAAAGTGATTTAACAAGAGGCTTAAAAAACCAATTACAGAAACATGAATACATGATGAATGAAACCATCAAGGATGTACAGTACCATTATAGAGTATGACAGGACACAGCAACACAAATATACATTGCAAAGCCCAAATCAATGGCATTAAAGAAACGAGAACGTACTCACAAAAACGTTGTTCCTTCGACGCTGTAAGCCAGGTGTACTTTTCGTACTCGATCGATTGAAAGTGCCACACAAATCCTTTCCCTGTCTGGGACAGGGCTGGGGGTTGGTTCGTCACAATTTCCAGTTTTTCTCAAAAAAGGCTTTGCCAGTAAATCCGCCACCAAATCCATTTCTTCTCCTCCATTGTGTGTTAAGAAACAACAGGGCTCAGTACAAATCTAAACAAAAATCTAACAGAAAGCACTGCATCTGCTAAATCCTTACCCTGAACGGTTGCTATTTGGGGGTTTGGTCGACCCTTCCTCACAATTTCCATGTTTTCTCGAAAAAGGCTTTGCCAGTAAATCCGCTACAAATGCTTATTTTTTCCTCCATTGTGTGTTAAAAAGACAACAGAGCTCAGTACAATCAGTACAAAAATCTAACGGAAAGCACTACATCTAAAAAATCTCAACCTCACGAAAGAAAGTTAAAATAAATCTTGTTCCTACATTACGTCCTTACTAGTTTTACCTCAGTCAGGTAGCTGGCTCTCCAATCACAACACCTGAAAATGCGCACGTAGGCAACTAGGCAAGGTAGAAGGCTGCTACGTGCCAAAGAACAGGTTCATTATAGCGAACTCGAAACCAGACAGCACATGGGGAAAATCTGATTGGATAAAAGCTTTGATTTATCTGAGCTGCACTGGAAACAGCACAACCGAGGGAGAGAAAAGCAATGAAATTACGTCAGCAGACTGATGAGAACGAACTTTGTAAAATACATATAGCGTTAATGAAAATATATATTAAATTACAAAAATATAATTTTCTGATTCTGAAATCACTAGGCCAGCAAAAAAGGCCTCTGGTCAGCAGCAGTTTCGAAAACGTAGTAAAAAAATACAATCCCGTTCCCAATTATCATCTACTTTACTATTTTGTTCAATTGCATTATATTTCGTTTTTATTGATGTTGCAAATGACAGACTAGAGCATTTTACCTACCTTACTTGCCTTCCGGTAAAGAAAAAAGACTGATCAATTTAACATTACATGATGTCTGGTCTGTCGCACATGTGGTATTTCACGATTTGCAACTTGTCTGATAAAGATTGTATCAAACAAAGTCAGATACAGGTGACTCAGAGACAGGAAGGTAATCAAGATTTGAACTTCCGGTCAGATTGGTGAATGGTCTTGTTCAACCATCTTTGATCGGAGAGACATTTGGTCCCAAAATTCAGTGGAATGAAAACTATTGGACAAATACAATGGACAAATACGATCGTATTTGTCCATTACTAAATATGCAAGAATCGGAATTCATTACTTTTCACCATCTTTAGTGAAAAAGTGACTAATCACATAAATAAAGGCATTATTAACATGCAAACCATTGTCTGCTGGTTAGCATATGTTTGATCGATACAACAAGTGGAGTAATCCTCAGGAAAATACATCTCAGAAGGTTGCTCAATAAATATTCAGCATACTCTTTAACAGTACTACTGTCCTAAATAGTTTCAAAATATAATTTTAACCAGTTGAAATCAGAATACTGCTCCATATCTAATAAGCAAAATGGTGTTTATGGGCTGCCGTGATGGCAATTTTTGTTGTCATAATATACAGTTCTGGAATTGTCAGTGCATACTGAAATAATATGCATTAAGAAATCACGCTGAGGGGCTTTCAGTGATATTTTAAAATGTACTTGTGATAAGGTTTAAATCTGTAATTTGATGCTACAGAAGTAGTTTTTGAAGCGTTTTTCACAAATTCAGAATTGCTGAAAAACCATTATGCCCAACTTAATGGGTCCCAATTGCAAATATGTTCCTTTGGAGGAGATGGACTTATATACCTCTTTTCAAGATTTTATTTTAAACATGGTTAGTGTGGTGAGCTTGCAAATGTGAGGAACATCAATATGAGCTTGCAAATGTGGGGAACATCAATAGCGCCACCGTGTGGTTGATAAGAAAATCTTTGCAGTTATTTTTTTCCTTATGGTCCTTGTCAACATACGTACCAAGTAGAATTATTATACCACTATCCTTGTAGGAGATGTGTCTATATATGTGCAAAACCACGTCCCCTCACATGTTCATTGGTCAATTGCATCCATGTTTTTTGTCATAATGGTCTGATATAACTTTTGAAGGCCATGGTCCCTAGATGCCAAATATCAAAGTATGTGAAGATTGGACAACAAAAATTGCCACCACAGCAGCCCATAAACATAAAATCAAATTTATTTATAGAGCCCTTTTTACATCAGTAGTTGTCACAAAGTGCTTTTAAAAACACCCGGCCTTAAAACCCAAAGGAGCAAACAACAGTAGTGTTGAATTTCAGTGGCTAGGAAAAACTCCCTAAGAAGGCCGAAATTTAGGAAGAAACCTAGGGAGGACCCAGGCTCTGAGGGGTAACCAGTCCTCTTCTGGCTGTGCCGGGTGAACATATTAAGAGTACAAATTGTAATAATTAATAAATGCATGTGGGCCGAGTCCAGAGTCTATTTAAACTTAGTCCAGGTCAGAAGCATGACCAGATGGACAAGGACAGGGACAACACGGAGAGGGGGAGGTGTCAGCACAGTGGCAGCTGAAATCGTCAGGTATCGTCTTGATCTGCAACACAACCAGGAGGACTTTGGACCGGGACAGCAACGGGTCTTTCAAGCCTCGTACTCCTCAGGTGTGGGCCAGGACCTCATGTCCTCCTAAGTTTAAAACGGGAGGAGACAGGGAAAATTTAGAAAATGCATTCCTTAGATCTACAAGGATTTATAGTGGAGAAGGAGAACTGACCCTACTCCCCCAGCACAATGATATAGCAGCGTAAGACCTTGGGGCTGAGACAGGGGGGTCCGGTGACACTGCGGCCTTATCCGGGGGAGCCCCTGGACAGGGCCCAACAGGCAGGAAAACAATCCACCCACATTGCCAAGCATCAACCAAAGGGACACCCACCAACTGCAACCACCCTGAATGAGGGCCGAGTATTGCCAGCAGAGTACAGGTCAATTGCACAAGTGCGCAACAAAGAGACAACAACAAGCCAGTGACTCCGCCCCCGAATGGCGTTGGAGGGAGGGCATCCCAGTGGCGATGAGAGCCCACCTGGCAAGACAGCAAGGGTGGACAGTATCAAGCCATTCTGGTCACCTTCATGCCCCTGGGCCAGACTACACTTAATCATAGACCATGCTGTAGAGATGAGTCTTTAGTAGACACTTGAAAGT
>JACXGI010003605.1:49316-61019 GCA_016801175.1 Esox masquinongy | reverse complement strand
CACACACACACACACACACACACACACACACACACACACACACACACACACACACACGTATGCATTAATGCACTCACAGGCAGACACACACACACAAGAGACTTACAATTAGGCATAATAGAAAAGACTGGTGTACTGGCCCAGTGGCCTTAGGGAGTTATGTATGGGCCCATGTACGACGAGGAACCGGATTTCACTCTGACAGAAAGTCTGTTTAATTTGAATTATCTGTCCCTCTGTTTCTGTATTGTACTTTGGGAACTCCAAAATTCAAATGAGGTGCAAGGCACGGGAGACTTTTTTTTTTTCATCATTCTTGGGTAGAGACGGATAAAGGCAGAAGTGAACGAGTCTGGATGCTTACAGATTGGTATGCAATAGTGTTTGTGTCATTGGAATCACACGCAAGCGAGGGTTTACTGTCATCCATACTAACAATACTTGCTCACTAGCACGGTGATTGAATGTCTATCCCATTCCCGGGGCACTGTAACTGATTCATAGGTATCACAGGAAAATTGGTTTGACAAGAACACACAAACACGCAAACTGACACAAGTGAGTTATTCCATTGTAAATGCATCTACAGGTACGGCAAGGAAAAACACAAGCACAAAGAGAGACACTACCAAGGATGATGAGTAAATGACATGCTTACGCACACCCACACCCAAACTGCAAAAATAAACATAAGGTGGAAACAGGTGCTGAGGAACTGTAATGGACATCTTGTTTAAGGCAATAGCAATGCTTGTATGTTATGATCCACAATTAAAACACATAGATCTGTAAGCGCAGGTGGGTGGAGTTGATTTTTTGGAGCAGCAAATTCCTTTTGGTAATGTGACACCCATGCTGATTTCACTCCCATTCAGAAGAGTGCAATAGCAAAATGGAAAAGCAATGGAGAGTTGCATTCCATTGCTAGAACAGTGCTTTTGTTTTTTGTGCCTTGAAAACATAGCAAGCTAGCCAGCCTTTTTAGCTTCCACATCTCCATGTAAAATAATGAGATTATTATGTAAAGAATATAGTCCCTGGCAAATAGGATTTATGCTGTACGTAGGGGTTCAAGGAAGGGTTGCACAATATTGACAAATTGTGATATTGCGATATTGATCATAAATATTGCTATATCAATATTCATTTAGATATTTTTAAACTTAAAAACACAAAATGTACAGGAAAACCCATCAAAATAGATTCATAACATATGAAAACATCATGTTTTCTTACAACACAAGCTTTTATTTCAACTGACAGTCATATTGGACTGGTACAGCATGAATAAATAAATATAGACTACATGTCTACAGAACAGGACATGTTGAACTGGTGGTACAGCAGACCTGCCAACCCTGTCCAACATTTTGGAGTACCAGCCACACGCGGCAAATTGGGGTTGAGAATAGCCATTTGCGCTCACATTTGCCTTCATTGCACATCTTTACATCCCACTTGTACCTACATTATACTTGTAAATTTTCTGCCCTTTTCTGTTTGTACTTCTGGTTAGATGCTAACCGCATTTCGTTGTAACGTACTTGTACGTTAAATGACAATAATGTTGACTTGTAAATTTTCTGCCCTTTTCTATTTTCAATTCTGGTTAATGCTAACTGCATTCTGTTGTACTGTACTTGTACGTTCAATGACAATAATGTTGAATCTAATCAAATCTAAAGTTTTTCGTAGGATATGCCAGGTTTAGTCTCTACAGTAGAGGAAAACCTGTCAACTCTCAAACAGGGGCAATCACAGGTATTGGCTTTTTAGACATGGTACTTAGTCAAAACTAAAAGCAAAATAATTTTGAAAACATAAAAAATAGTGATTTCATGGACAGACTGCAAACTAGCTACACAAAGATTTGTAGGCTACCACAAACAGAATCTGAACACTGTTCGCTAGAAGAGTCAAGTGTTTCAGCCTATGTAAAGCCGGTGCCTATTGTATTTCTTGGCAGCGCATACATAAGTTGAGATTTTTTAAATTTATTAAATCTCAAATCTACTGCAAAGGCATTTTAGAAGCATTTCCTCTATAGCTAATACTGGACACTCATTCATTCTTTTTCGTCTTCTAAACTCCTGACTCCATTTAATGCCAATATGTTTATATTTATTTTGGATTATACTTTTATAATGCTTTTTGTCACATGGATCAAAATTAAAGTTACAGTCTATCACGTAACTTTTTGGCCACTAACGTCTCCTCTTCGATCTCCACAGGGGCGTTTCTAGGCATATGCAAACTAGGCGGTCGTCCACCCCCCTTAAAATAATACATACAGTTGTGCTCAAAAGTTTGCATACCCTTTGAGAATCGGTAATATATGTACCATTTGTAAAGAAAACATGAGTGAGCACACAAAACACGTCTTTTATTTTTTATGTTAAACTGTAGGTTATAACAAAATGGCACAATCATAAAACAAAACATGGCAACAAAGAAAAAATGAACTGACCCCTGTTCAAAAGTCTGCATACCCTTAGTTCTTAATATTGTGTATTGCCCCCTTTAGCATCAATGACAACATGCAGTCTTTTGTAATAGTTGTCTATGAGGCCCTGAATTCTTGCAGGTGGTCTAGCTGCCCATTCGCCTTGGCAAAATGCCTCCAGGTCATCCAAATTCTTTGGTCGTCTTGCATGAACCGCACGTTTGAGACCTCCCCAGAGTGGCTCGATGATATCTTCACCTTTTTCTGCTATAACCACTGGAGGGTCAACTTGGCCTTGTGCTTAGGGTCATTGTCGTACTGGAAAGTCCAAGAGCGTCCCATGCGCACCTTTCATGCAGAAGAATTCAAATTGTCTGCCAGTATTTTCTGATAACATGCTGCATTCATCTTGCCATCAATTTTCACAAGATTCCCTGTGCCTTTAGAGCTCACACACCCCCAAAACATCAGTGAGCCACCACCATGCTTCACAGTGGGGATGGTATTCTGTTCACTATAGGTCTTGTTTACCCCTCTCCAAACATAGCGCTTATGGTTGTGACCACAAAGCTCTATTTTGGTCTCATCACTCCAAATTACAGTATGCCATAAGCTGTGAGGCGTGTCAAGGTGTTCTCGGGCATATTGTAACCAAGCTTTTTTGTGGCATTGGCGCAGTAAAGGCTTCTTTCTGGCAATTCGACCATACAGCTCATTTTTGTTCATGTATCGTCGTATTCTGCTCCTTGAAACAACCACACTGTCTTTTTCTTATAGCAGCCTGTATTTTTCCTGAGGTTACCTTTGGGATTTTTTTTATCCCGAACAATTCGTCTTGCAGTTTTGACTGAAATCTTTCTTGGTCTACCTGACCTTGGCTTGGTATCAAGAGATCCCCAAATTTTCCACTTCTCAATAATTGATTGAACAGTACTGACTGGCATTTGCAAGGCTTTGGATATCTTTTTATATCCTTTTCCATCTTTATAAAGATCCATTACCTTGTTACGCAGGTCTTTTAACAGTTCTTTTCTGCTCCCCATGGCTCAGTATCTAGCCTACTCAGTGCATCCACATAAGAGCTAACAAACTCATTGACTATTTATACACAGACACTAATTGCAATTTAAATAGCCACAGGTGTGGGAAAATCAACTTTAATTGCCATTTTCACCTGTGTGTGTCACCTTGTGTGTCTGTAACGAGGCCAAACATTCAAGGGTATGCAAACTTTTGCTCAGGGCCATTTGGGTGATTTCTGTTATCATTATTATTTAAAAAGGAGCCAAACAACTGTGATTATAAATGGCTTCGTATGATCACAATCCTTAAATAAAAGACAGTTTTTTTTGCATGATCAGTCATATATTCAAAATCAATGCCATCATTTCACAATTCCTGCCAGGGTATGCAATCTTATTATAAAAATAAAACAAATAACACATTAAGTCAAGACTTATTTGTTATAAGTGAGATGATATTGACGACTCAAGAGGGTGAGGGAGGGCGGTGCCAGGTGTGGACCGTGGGTGAGTCGAGTGAGTGCGCCAGTTGAAAGCTCAGCTGGTTAAATTTTCTGACTGCGGTTCTGTAGGCTACCATGAAAAGATCAAAGCCATGGGGGGCACAGCAGCGGCGTCATCAGGCCAGGGCGTCGGGGGCTAAAGCTCCGAATGTTTTATGAATAGCCCTGGATCTCATAACTTTGTTGTTTTACAAAAATAGCAATAAAAAAATTGATCTATTCATCTGTCATTCCGGTTGTGCATTAAAGTCCTCGAAAACGATATGATATCGCTGATCAAAAACACAAGTATCTTTTGGGTCCTCTGTGTCATTCAAGCCACGGATCTACTTCACACTATTTGGCATGCGCGCATTTTGTGTGAGGGGCTAGAGAGAGTGCACTGGTTACAGGGTGTCAATGTTGGCATCTGGTGGTAACAAATTCACTAAGGCAAGACTTGAATTGAAGGGTGGCTTTCAAAAAGAAAATGGATCATGTAGGCAAGGAGGCGCATGCGAGGCTAGAGGTGGAGGACGAGTTATCTCCCATAGATGCAGCAAATGAGTCAGGACTTAAGAGTGCCACTGTCTCATCTAAAGTTACGAGCTCAGGTTGGTGAAGAGGGCTCTTTACAGCTAGCTAGTCTAGCTCAGTGGTTCTGAAACGTTTTTGTCACAAGGCACACCATTTATGAAAATAAGTATTTCCAAGGCACCCCTTTACATATGATTATAGCTATGTAAATCATCATAAATAAAACTATTTCAAAGGCGCTGCCCAGCACCCAAGGCACATCATTGTTCGAAGGCACACAGTTTGAGAAGCACTGCACAAGGTCAAGCTAGCATGCACTCACTGTGATATTGTGGAACATTGGCTAAGCATAGAAAGAAAGTGGAATGATTTTTGCCTTTGTAGAATCCAATTAATTAGTCTTCAAGCCATAATTCATCTTCCCTGAAGCTTATGTATGACTCATAGGCATCTCTGCAACTGATTTAGCAATTCAAACATGTATTCCACTCCGATGGATAGCTAGCTAGTTAGCTACCAGGCTACCATACCATAGCATAGTTCACTTTCAATAACAAGCAGAAATGTCAAGATAACAACAGGTCATTACATGCTGTCATTGCCAGCAGTAATGTGGGCTGCTTATAATCACTTACCATTATAATTATTACTATTGTTATTTTATTATATTACCATTCTATAAAATTATATATTATTTTTGGGTCCTCAGTCTCAAACAGAGGCACTGCTCTTAATTTGCTAGCTTTTAGAAAACACTCACAGCCTGTTATATGTCGGGGAGCTCCGCCCCCTAGAGGGGCTCCTAGTGATTTACCCTGGCCGTGTCAGCGGGCCGTACTGAAAACTCATTATGCAAGATGCGACAGCCAATCAGGGCCCACCTGCCTCTATATAGAACCCGTGAGCCAAGAGAATGCCCTCCCTTTTTATTAAGCAAACGCTTGCTGAGTTCTACTGATTACTTATTTCTTTTGCTTCAGCCTGAGAATTTTTGTCGTCAGCAATCTTTAGTTCGACGTCTCATCATGAAGAAATTTTTCGCCGCCGCATGCCGTTGTGCCGACCTGTCACCGGATCAGGACCCTCATTGTTTGTGTGTTTCCTGCCTGGGACTGGCTCACGCTCGCGAGGGTCTCACCGACCCCCCGGCTTGCTCCTCCTGTGCTGCTTTGTCCCTCTCTACACGTGTAGAGAGGGCAAACGTTTTCGAACAGGAGGTGGACGACTCCGCTGTGTTGAATTCCTGCAGCAACGACAACGAGATGTCTGAGGAGGACGCTCCTACGCAGGACCCGACTCCCCTGACTCAGAAAGACCCGCTTCCTTCCCACGTGGGTTGTGGTGGCGGGTCTCGCACTCCTCCCTCTCTCCGGGGAGAACTAGATGACGACCTCTCTTCTGCTGCTTCTCTCCGCCCGCCCCCTCTCTGCGTGGATTTTGCGGGCATGATTGAGAGAGCAGCGCTATGTATTCAGCTGCCCCTGCCTTCCCTGCCGACACTGAAGGAACCTTCTGACATGTCCTTCGGCTCCTGGCCGGTACGTGTCAAACCGGTGGAGTCCCCTGCGCCTGAGGTCCGTGGTTTTAAAGCCTTTGCCGAGGGTTCCTGGTCCGCTCCAGCTTCCGCCAGATCTCCCGTGAAATCCTACGCCACCTTCACTAGGGTGAAGACGGTAGACAGACTCCCATCAGCTTGGCCATCCCTCCTTTAGAGCCCGAGTTGGCAGCACATTTCCTGCCTTCCTGGGGCTGGTCGGGGAAGAAGCCTGCCTTGCTATCCACCAAGGACCGCTACACGGGGCAGCTATGGGATAAAGTTTACGTCCTGGGATCACAGGCCCTGGCCGCGGCGAACAACGTTGCTGTCCTCGTGTCGGCGGCCTCCCATATTTTAGACCGTTCACATACTCCGTCGTCACGTGACGTCGAAGAGGTAGCGGGTAATCTAAAAGCTATCCTCCACCTTAACCAGGCTCAGACGGTTTGCGCCGGACGCGCAGTGGCTTCTTCCGTGGTCGGACACCGTCACCTGTCGCTGTCTCTGTCCTCCTTACGCAACGCGCATCCCTCCTGAACGCACCTCTATCCCAGGAGGGCTTATTCGGCGACGCCATTCACACTGCCATAGCTTCTTTCAAGAAGACAGACGAGGGACAGAAGGAGTTCTCATTACCCTGGCTAGCCGCTCTACCCATTCGGCCCCACGATCCTCTGCTCATCGCCCGGGCTCCTCTGCTAAACGACGCTAGCGCCGCCAAGTCTCTGCTGCCGCCTCTTCTGCTGCCTCGGCGCCTCCTTCTCCTACTGCCACGGCTCCTGCTCCTCCTCCTGTGCGACGCAGGCAACCCGCTCCCAGACTGGATACTCCGTGGCCGTCTGAGAAACCCAGACCGTCCTGACTAGGCGTGGAGCGGGCTGCAAGTGGCAACGTTGCCCTCACGGCCCCCGCCTCTTCCTCCATCAGCAGAGAATGGGCCGAGTCTGACGGCGTCGCAGATTCGGCCCGACTATCTTTTCCTTTCAATAAACAAGTTAAACGTTGCTTGGGTGTAAGTTGTGCTTTTGTGCAGACTCAGGCGGTGTCTGAGCCTGTTAAGTCACTTGTACCTTTTGCATGCCCTAGTTTGCCTCCATCGGTGGCTATTAGAGACTCTGTCTCTATGTCTGCCCCGTTGGATATGAGCAGTGGCGCGAATGAGCGTCTTTTCCCTCATTCTCGCCCTGCAGCCTGCAGGTCTTCTAATGTTTTTGCTTGTGCACGCTCTATTCCTTTCCCTATTCAGTGTAATGGTACGAGCTATGTTAGCTATGTTCAGGGTAGTGAGTGTTCTCGGGGAGTTATAGGCATAACTACTCTCTCCTCTCTACCCGCTACCTCTAATAGACATAAGCACCGGCTAGCGGGTTCAGAGGCGTCTCTCATTCCGCTGCCTGCCAGTCCTGAGCGTGTTCGCTCTCAGAGTTCTGCCCGGCACGACCGTGTTTACATTCACTCGCCTTCAGTGAAACGTTTGCTTACGCAAATGCCAGGCTCCTCTCTCTCCCACTGTTCGCGGGCTACCGAGCGTCCTGAGAGTTCACTTGGTGTTACAGACGTAACCGTGGTGGCTTCTCAACCCGCTCGCTATGACGGGATCAAACGCCAGGTAACGTCGCTGGCTCTCGCCTCCGTCTTGCTACCTGTTCCTTCTGATCACCTCATTCCCGTCTGCACTACTCGGCGTCTCCTTAGCAACGCGTCCCCACTCAGGGTGCAACGTCCGCATATGCAAATGCCGAGCTCCTCTCTCACTCAGGTTCCTATGAGTGAGAGTGCGGTGCCTATTTGTACAGCAGGATGGCTCAGTGGTAAGTGTGCTTGGCTCTTGTTCAGTAGCCCCGGGTTTGCCTCCTGATGCAGCTCTGATTTTTTCTCCTGTTTTTTCTCATCCCTTTCTCTCCCTGCCCTCCTTGGCCATGTCTCTTCCTCTCTGGTCGAGCTTGGCGGCGGTAAGGGCAGAGAGGGAATTCGAATGTTTCCTGACCAACGCCCCCCAACTTCATGCTCTTCCTCTCTCAGAGCGTTATTGGGAGTGGCGTCATCACTGTACCATGTCAGCCTGGCTCGATCGAATGATCAGACTGGGTTATCTAATTCAGTTTCGCTCAGCTCCACCCCCCTTCTCCGGGATAGTGGAGACGGTGATGTCATCACCCGACAGAGCGTTTGCTCTTCTGTCAGAGGTGATGGAACTGTTGAGCAAAGGAGTGATCTCCGAGGTCCCGGAGGATCTCAGACAGGACAGTTTTTTACTCCCGTTACTTCCTGGTTCCCAAGAGAATGGGAGGAGTGAGGCCGATCTTGGATTTGCACACGTAGCCAAACGACCGTTCCGTATGCTCACCACCAGTCGCCTGCTAGAAGCCTTCCTGCCGGGAGATTTCTGTTCGAACATAGACCTCAAGGATGCTTACTTCCATGTCCCGATTGTTCACAGACACAGGAAGTTTTTCCGGTTTGCCTTTCAGGGCAGAGTACGAGTATACGAGGATTCCATTCGGCATGCTCTGGCTCCACGCACCTTCTCCAAATGTCTGGAGGCGGCGCTAGAGCCCCTACGCAGGGAAGGCATCAGGATTTTAGCCTATCTAGACAACCTCTTGATTCTAGCATCGTCCCTGGAATTGGCCAGGATACACACTTTCCGAGTGGTGTCCCTTCTCATGCAATTAGGACTTGCTGTGAATTGGAAGAAGAGCGTGCCGAGGCCAGCCCAGCAGGTTTCTTACCTGGGTCTGGTCATGGACACTCACACAATTAGAGCGTGCATTTCAGACATGCGGGCTCTCCATCTGCTCTCTGCCCTCAACCTGTGCCGGTCGGCCTGCAGGCACCCGATTCGGGTATGATGTCCCTTTTGGGTATGATGGCTGCAGCGCACGCAGTAGTCCCCCTGGGCCTACGGCACATGCGCAGCCTACAGGCCTGGTTCGCTCGCCAGTGGGACGACCCAGTACGTCATCGGAACCGGACTTTGTCTCTGCCAGCTCACCTGCGAGGGGACCTGGACTATTGGAGAGACCCCTTGGCGCTCTCTCAAGGCGCTCCTCTGGGCAGGGTGTCAGAGTGCGTTCAGGTTTTCACAGACGCCTCTCTTCACGGATGGGGCGGTGTGTGCCGGGGTCAGGCTGTCGGAGGCGTGTGGCCTCCCGGCCCTCGTCACATCAACCTGCTGGAACTGGACACGGTCTTATTGGTGCTGACGCACTTCTCGGACCTAGTCAAGGGCCGCGATGTCCTGATTCGCTCAGACAACCGGGCCACGGTCGCTTACATCAATCGCCAAGGGGGGATCAGGTCTGCTCTCCACCGGTCGGCGACACATCTTTGGCTATGGGCGCATGCCCACCTCCGCTCCCTGACTGCGACTCCCATTCCGGGCCGTCTGAATATGGGCGCGGACATGATGTCTCAGGGTGGCCTCCATCACGACGAGTGGCGTCTCCAGCCAGACATCGTCTCCCTCATCTGGCAGAGGTTTGGGGAAGCCCAGGTGGACCTATTCACATCCAGACAGAACACACACTGTCGCCTGTGGTTTCTACACCCTCCATCGCTGTCAGGAATTCTCAGGGTCTGGCTCCTGAGCGGGACAGGCTTTTGAATAGAGGTCTGTCCGCTGCCGTCGTCCGCACCATCCAGGGTGCTAGGGCAGCATCTACGTCCAAGTTGTATTCCACTCACTGGAATATGTTTGTGTCGTGGTGCACGCAGAGGTCCTCAGACCCTTTGTGTTGTTCTGTGGAGGAGATTCTGTCATTTCTGCAGTATCTCTTTGATATGGATAGGTCTCCTTCGACCATCCGTGGATACGCATCGTTCATCTGTGCATGTCATGAGGGCTTGGCTGGAAACATGGTTTTCAGCCACCCTCTCCTCCGCTGTTTCCTTTTGGATACGCGCCGTCTGCGCCCGATGGCTGGGCGCTCCGCAATGGGACCTTGCTAAGGTGCTGGGCGCTCTCTGTGAGCCTCCATTCGAGCCCTTGCAGCAGTGTTCTCTTAAGTTGCTCTCCCTTAAGACTGCCTTGCTCATCGCTTTGTGCTCTGCTAAGCGAGTGAGTGATCTCTGCGCACTCTCGGTGCGCCCGGGCTGCCTGGCTATCAGAGAGGACTTAGGCTGCGCTACGCTGAGACCTATTCCGTCCTTCGTACCCAAAGTTATCACCAGCTCATTTCGGTCTAGGACTATCGATTTACAGGCCTACTTCCCTCCTCCGCACGTCCGTGAGGAGGACGAGAGGCTCCACTGTCTGTGTCCGGTACACGCTCTCGCCCTTTACGTAGAGAGCACCAGGTCTATCAGACTGACTCCCCAGCTGTTTATTTGCTATTCGTATTCCCGTGTGGGTCATCCGCTTGCTAAGTAGCGTCTTTCCCACTGGCTTTGTGCCTGCATCACTTTGGCCTATGGGGCGTCTGGCTCTGTCGTTCCGGAGGGTCTCCGTGCACACTCCATCCCTTCTCCCTGGGGTGGCCTGTGTTCATAGGCCTGCTCTGAGGGAGGATTTCCATCATTAACGCATTCGATCACCCCTTCTCTGACCTCGTCAGCAATCGGGGATGTTTTCGTCTTGGGGTTTTAGGGAACGGTTTCTCCTGGACCCTGCGAGCCGTGCTGGTTGGTCCGGCATGGGGGTACATCCTTGGCTCGCTCGCTCCGCCGTGAACCACTAGAAGCTAAAGCCCCTCTAGGGGGCGGAGCTCCACGACATATAACTTTAGTTACCGGGAATGTAACTCCGGTTATATGAGTGGAGCGGAGCCCCCTAGACCTGTTGCCCTGCCGTCCCACGAGTTATGCTGAATAAAAAGGAAGGGCGTTCTCTGGCCTCACGAGTCCTATATAGGGGCAGGCGTGCCCTGATTGGCTGTCGCATCTTGCATAATGAATTTTCAGTATGGCCGCTCACGCGGCCAGGGTAAACCACTAGGAGCTAAAGCCCCTCTAGGGGGCTCTGCTCCACTCATATAACCGGAGTTACATTCCCGATAACTAACGTTTACCTCAGTACTTCAGACTGCCTATGTCAGCTAACTATGTTGAATATGGCGAGGTAGCCAGCTTGCAGCAAGCCAATTTGTTTCTAATTATAAAGATAAAACCAGCAAAGAGACATAAGGTAGACATTAGGGCGTTTTTCCCAGACAATGTGAGTGCTTATAGCAAGGCTAGATATTTATTATTTAATGAAAATATTCCAAGAACAATATCAGAAATACAGCTGAGTTGATTGTTTGATTGACAATGTGTAAGTCTACATTAGCTTGCTAGCCAACGTTATACTGGCTGGAGATTTTTTTCAGATCAGGTTTTCTTTCATATTCGTCCAAAAACTTAGTTCACCTTTTTAATTAATACTCATAAAAAATAATACATTTAGCTGTTCAAAATCTATTTTTTTCAGAACAATGAGCCCTGGCTGAATGTATTGTAATCCTAGCAACGCCTCTGGGGCACAGTATAGAAGAGGAAAAATGAGGAAGAAATGAGTATAGAGGTATGTTTTTTTTCTGGACATTTTTAAAAACCTGTCTGTCTCTGGTTTTAGCTATTTGAAACGTAGTACATTAAGCTAGCTAAGCTACAACTACATACATGGGAGACATTTAGAGATCTCGCCTAGGGCACCAGCTTGGCCAGAAACGCACCCCCCCCCCCCCCCCCCCCCCCCCCCCC
>JACXGI010003605.1:0-49216 GCA_016801175.1 Esox masquinongy | reverse complement strand
TAATGCATACTTTCCATGATATTTACGATTTTGATATTGCGCAACGTGATATTGCGATAACGGTATTGAGTCAATATATTGTGCACCCCTGGTTCAAGGCATGCTTGAAGTGCCATCCTTTCTGTGAAGTAAAGCCAAACTTCAACAATTCCTCAGCCTAAACAGAGGTCAGTTGGAGACCCACACCCACAACACAACTGCTTTTCCCATCTGTTTATTTTAAGGGTTTGGCCTGCCTATGAGTTCAGTGATAACACCTCATCACCCTCTATCCAAAAGTCTGGCTTTTGTGGCCCAGCCATTTGCCTTTCAAAGACCACTGAAATTGAGGTCTTAGGACGGATTAGGCGCATCCGCCCACGCATTAGGCGTATCTGCATAAGAATGACATAGTATTACATATTTTCAAAAGGGTTTGTGAGAGAGATTCGGTTTTCTTTGCTGTTTACCTGAGATTCCGCTGAAAACGCACATAGAGTGAGGGAAAAAATTATTTGATCCCCTGCTGATTTTGTACGTTTGCCCACTGACAAAGAAATGATCAGTCTATAATTTTAATGGTAGGTTTATTTGAACAGTGAGAGACAGAATAACAACAAAAAAATCCAGAAAAACGCATGTCAAAAATGTTATAAATTGATTTGCATTTTAATGAGTTGAAATAAGTATTTGACCCCTCTCAATCAGAGAGATTCCTGGCTGCCAGGTGTTTTATACAGGTAACGAGCTGAGATTAGGAGCACACTCTTAAAGGGAATGCTCCTAATCTCAGTTTGTTACCTGTATAAAAGACACCTGTCCACAGAAGCAATCAATCAATCAGATTCCAAACTCTCCACCATGGCCAAGACCAAAGAGCTGTCCAAGGATGTCAGGGACACGATTGTATACCTACACAAGGCTGGAATGGGTTACAAGACAAATCTTGGGTGAGAACCTCCTTCCCTCAGCCAGGGCATTGAAAATGGGTCGTGGATGGGTATTCCAGCATGACAATGACCTAAAACACATGGCCAAGGCAACAAAGGAGTGGCTCAAGTAGGCACATTAAGGTCCTGGAGTGGCCTAGCCAGTCTCCAGACCTTAATCCCATAGAAAATCTGTGGAGGGAGCTGAAGGTTCGAGTTGCCAAATGTCAGCCTCGAAACCTTAATGACTTGGAGAAGATCTGCAAAGAGGAGTGGGACAAAATCCCTCCTGAGATGTGTGCAAACCTGGTGGCCAACTACAAGAAACGCCTGACCTCTGTGATTGCCAACAAGGGCTTTGCCACCAAGTACTATGTCATGTTTTGCAGAGGGGTCAAATACTTATTTCACTCAATAAAATGCAAATCAATTTATAACATTTTTGACATGCGTTTTTCTGGATTTTTTTGTTGTTATTCTGTCTCTCACTGTTCAAGTAAACCTACCATTAAAATTATAGACTGATAATTTCTTTGTCTGTGTGCAAACTTAACAAAATCAGCAGGGGATCAAATAATTTTTTCCCTCACTGTAACTACTGAGGATGGATTATCTACTGAGGCTTGAACACATACCCTCTCTACTAAAAGCAGATTTTTAATAGCTAAAGCATTGGTTATAATGTTCATGTCACCAGAATGATTTAAAGTGAACTAATGCTAGCTTTGACTGAGGCTCTTTCTAGCAATTATTTTTGACGAAATAATCATGGCAACGTTGCATTCCACTCAAAATTAACTTACATTAGCAAGTTATTGTACAACTGAACACAGAGAATTAACTTAGCTACATGAGCATAGATTAGCTACCAAGGCTTGAAAGCATGACACAATCTCCTAATGGTCAAATTATTATTAGCTAAACCGTATGTTATAATGTTCATATCAACAAAATGATTTCAGATGGACTAACGTTAGCTTAAATTGAGGTTAGTTAAATATATTTCCGTTAGCTAACATTACTAGCTAGCTAACGTTGATAGCATTTATCGCTAACGTTAGCCATTTTTTGATTCTGCTAGGTAGTTTTTTTTAAATGAAATAATCATGGCAACGTTGCATTCCACTAAATATTTGCCTATAGTCGCAAGTCATTGTACAAATGAAAACAGTGTATTAATTAGCTACTGAGCATAGATTAGCTACTGAGGCTGGAAAACATAATGCCATATCTAAAAGGCAAATTATTAATAGCTAAACTGTCTGTAATAACGTTCATGTCATCAGAATAATTTTAGATAGAGTAACTAGCCAGACTCCTAATAAAAGACACTAGCTGCTAACTAATGAGGCAATATGAATTCCATATACAGTATAGTGTGTTGCATTGGGGGTTAAAGAGGGACAACAATATATATTTTGCTGGTTGTAGCACAGTGCCTCATGGTTTCACATTATATTTTTAACTTTACAAACTCTTCTGAGTATTATGGACAATACATTCACTGCGGTTCTGAAGAGTTTTTCCGCAAAAAGTATCCCTTGTACATTATAGTGGGGGGATGGAAAATATAAAGCCTTTACACACTGCATTGTCCCAGGCTAAGACTGGCCCCGGGTTAGCTTAGCCTGTGTTCACACAAGAGTTTGTCAACCCTGGGCTAAGGCTTAACCCTCAGCTAAGGATTCACACTTGTGTTCCTAAGCCCTGGGCTAATGGACAAATACGACACAATACCATTTTACATTCTATGATAAGCTGCAAATGTTACGCTCTCTCTGCCATGCGAATAATGTTACAGTAGCCTACATCACTGACACATGATCAATGTTATGCTACCATGAATCAATTAACGACTTCATGACATCGACTGATCAAGATGCCCACCCTGTCAGTATTTGCTTGAACAACTTTGTTAAAACTATGCAAAGAAAGAGAAAAACGTTAGTGAGTCTTCATTCTTCCGACATGTTTGCTGGATTTACATCCAAAGCAAGCTGCAATAACTACTTCGCTAAGATTTAGCAGGTGTAATGAAACGACAAAACTTTGCAGAGTCAAAGGACCAAAACAGGCAGAGCTGTTGATAACGATGCACATCACAAGCGTATGTAAATTAAGTGAAAGTGCAGGTTTTGTGATTGGACAATGGTTTTGTTCATTACCCCGTTTCGCACTGGTTATTTTGTCACCGTTTTTCTGGGGCTAGGCCTGAAAAGTCGGCGCTAACCCTGCTCCAGAGCATGGCCAGCTAGCCCTAGGGTTTGGTCGACCCTTCCTCACAATTTCCATGTTTTCTCGAAAAAGGCTTTGCCAGTAAATCCGCCACCAAATGCATTTCTTCTCCTCCACTGTGCGTCAAAAAGACAACAGGGCTCAGTACAAATCTAAACAAAAAATCTAATGGAAAGCACTACATCTAAAAAATGTCAACCTCACGAAAGAAAGTTAAAATAAATCTTAGATGTTCCTACATTACGTCCTAACTAGTTTTACCTCAGTTAGGTAGCTGGCTCTCCGATCACACCACCTGAAAAATGCGCACGTAGGTAACTAGGCAAGCTAGAAGGCTGCTACGTGCCAAAGAATAGGCTCATTATGGTGAACTCGAAATCGGATTGGTTGAAGAATATGACAATCAACAACCTCCTCCCCATTTGCTTCAACAGAAGATGGGATTCACTCGATATTCTATAGGCCTCAGGATAGATGTACACCCGGAGACAACACGTGGATAATCTGATTGGATAAAAGCTCTGATTTATCTGAACTGCACTATAAACAGCACACCTGAGGGAGAGAAAAGCAATGAAACTACGTCAGTAGACTGATGAGAACGAACTCTGTAAAATACATCTAGCGTCAATGAATATATATATTAAATTATAAAAATATAATTTTCTGATTCTGACATCACTAGGCCAGCAAAAAAGGCCTCTGGTCAGCAGCAGTTTCGAAAAATATCTTCTTGTATACCAAATAATAACTTTATTAAGTCGTAAATGTCTTGTAATTATTAGCGACATAAAATGTTAACTAGAGTGTCATTAATTACTTTCTGAAATTTCCGACGTAGTTAAAAAATACAATCCCGTTCCCAATTATCGTCTACCTTACTATTTTGTTCAATTGCATTGTATTTTGTTTTTATTGATGTTGCAAGTGACAGACTAGAGAGTTTTACCTACCTTACTTGCCTTCCGGTAAAGAAAAAAGACTGATCAACTTAACATTACATGATGTCTGGTCTGTCGCACATGTGGCACTTCACGATTTGCAAGTTGTCTGCTAAAGATTGTTTATCAAACAAAGTCAGATACAGGTGACAAGATGAGTGACTCAGAGACAGGAAGGTAATCAAGATTTGAACTTCCGGTCAGATTGGTGAATCGTCTTGTTCAACCACCTTTGTTCGCAAAGACATTTGGTCCCAGAATTCAGTGGAATGAAAACAAAAATGGTTGCGCACGTAAACAGTAATTAGCCAAACAAGCTCAACATAACCTTCATAAAGGTGTTTTTCACTGATCATATTTGTCCATTACTAAATATGCAAGAATCGGAATTCATTATTTTTCACCATTTTTAGTGAAATAGTGAATAATCACGTAAATAAAGGCATTATTAACACACAAACTATTGTCTGCTGGTTAGCATATGTTTTATTAAGTGGAGTGATCCTCAGGAAAATAACACATCTTAGAAGGTTGCTCAATAAATATTCAATATACTCTATAACAGTATGTTTTTTGACCTTGCTAATGTGAAAAACCTCAATAGCGCCACCGTGTGTTTGATAAAAAAATCCTGGCAGTCATTTTTTCCGTATGGTCTTTGTCAACATACGTACCAAGTACAATTATTATACCATTATGCTTTTAGGAGATGTGTCTGTATATGTGCAAAACTATGCCCCCGGACCTGTTAATTGGTCAACAGCATCCATGTTTTTGACATACTGGCCTGGCTGCTATAACTTTTGAGGACCTTGGTCCCTAGATGCCAAATATCAAAGTACGCGAAGATCGGACATTTGGTGCCAGAGGAGTTAATTTTTTAGTGTTTTTCAAAGATTCCAAAATGGCGGAAAATCCATCATGGCGGACTTTATGGGTGCCAATGGCAAAAATGTTCATCATGTGGAGCTACACCTATGTACCAATTTTCAAAACTCTAGGTCACAAGGGGTGGGCGTAGTGAGCTTGCTAATTGTGCGACTTTGGAGACTTGTGACAGTGCCACCGTGAGGCCGACATGCACGCCACTGCACCAGAAGTTGCGGCCCTTGGCCCTTTACTACCATAAACATTTCGCCACCTTTAAGCCATTTTACCTCACGGGAATTTGCAAAAAACACCCTTTTTTGCCTAAATAATAATAATAATAATTAACGCCGCAAGCAGCATACCTCTGTTTTACATTGAAAGGTACCCCCAAAATTTTGTTTTTAACCATTTACAGACCTCCACGATATTCTGCATATTGTATTGATGATTTTGCTGAACTACTCTCTGTTATATCAGTTGATTATAAATTGTTTATTATTACAGGGGATTTTAACATTCACATAGAAAATAGTACGAACAATAATGCCAAAGAACTTTTTGCACTACTTGACACTTTTGATCTCACTTAACATGTGAAAGAGCGTACACACACTCAAGGCCACATTCTAGATCTGGTTATCTCTAAAGCTCTCGATATTTCCTCTGTCATGGTTAAAGACTTGGCCCTGTCTGATCATTTCTGTGTCTTTTTTGAATCACTTATCACCCCGAATGTTCCAGTAAACTCTGTTTCTGTTAAGAAAAGGTACATTAATGAGAGTACCAATTCTCAGTTTATGGAAGCCATAGCTATCTCTCCAACAATAAGTGCTGAGTCAGTTGATTTACTCCTGGATAATTTTAATGCCAAAATATTGAATGTCATGGATCGTGTTGCATCGGTAAAGGTAAAGTAAACTATGAGCAAACAGAAAACACCATGGAGAACCACCATGATGGTAAGCGCCCTGAAAAGAGAATGTAGGAAAGCGGAACGTAAGTGGAGGAAAACTAAACTTCAGATTCACTATGACATCTATAAACAAAGTCTTGGTAGCTTCAACAATGAGTTACGCAGAGCCAGACAGCAACATTTATCGGGAATGATCAACAAGAATATCAACAATACCCGCACTCTATTTGTCATGGTTGACAAGCTTACAAACCCAATAAAGCGGATAGCATCAGAACTCATGTCCACTGTGAAATGTAATGAATTTGCGTGTTTCTTTAGTGAAAAAATTATAAGTATTAGACGGACCATCAGAACTACACAGTCTAACATGGACACTGTACCGTCACTACGACCACCAAGACATAACTTGGTTATTATGTTGCAATTTAATACAATTGATCAAAAATCCCTAGAAGAAACAGTTCAACATCTTAAAGCTTCCACATGTTGTCTCGACACACTGCCATCAGACTTTTTAAAAACAATTTTGAACTCTATAACAATGGTTATAGAATAGTTAATAGTTCTCTATTAACTATTCTATAAAATAGTTAACAGTTAAAAAAAATTGTTAGTCTATAAAATAGTTAATAGTTCTCTGCAATCAGGCATTTTCCCAACGTCTCTACAAACAGCTGCCATTAAGTCCCGATTAAAAAAGAAAACACTGGATGCATCTATAATGAACAACTATAGACCTGCATCAAATCTCCCTTTTATAGCCAAGATCATTGAGAAGGTTGTCTTCAATCAACTCAGCAATTTTGTGACCTCAAGTGGTCTCTTAGACAAATTTCAGTCAGGCTTCCGACCTCACCACAGTACTGAAACGGCCCTGATTAAAGTTTTAAATTATATACGGCTGAATACTGATTCAGATAAAATAACAGTTCTGGTTCTATTTGATCTCAGTGCAGCATTTGACACTGTAGATCTTAGAACACTTATAGATAGGCTGGAAAATTGGGTAGGACTCTCCGGGACAGTCCTTGATTGGTTCAGATCTTATCTAGATGGCCGGAGTTATTTTGTCACCATTGGTAATCATGAATCTGATAGGGTGGCTATGACATGCGGAGATCCACAGGGATCAGTTCTCGGACCACTTCTGTTCAATCTCTATATGCTACCTCTGGGCCAAATACTACAGAACAACAACATTAACCACCACAGCTATGCCGATGATACTCAAATATATATGGCTCTCGAACCGTATGATAACAGCTCAATAAACTCTCTGTGTCACTGTATAGAGCACATAAATACCTGGATGAACCAAAACTGTCTACAATTAAACCAAGATAAAACTGAGATTATGGTGTTTGGCAACAAAAATAAAAGAACATGTATTAGTAAAGAGCTGGATTCTCTGGCCCTTAAAACCAGGGATCAAGTGTGTCATCTTGGTGTTCTGATAGACCTCACATTTAACAGTCATATCAAAGCGGTCACCAAAACAGCATTCTATCATCTAAAAAATATAGCCAGAATCAAAGGCTTGGTGTCCCAAAAAGACCAAGAGAAGCTCATCCATGCTTTTATCTCTAGTAGGGTTGACTGCTGTAATGGCCTCTTAAATGGACTCCCCAAAAAGACTGTAAAACAGCAGCAGCTCATTCAGAATCCTGCTGCTAGAATGTTAACCAGGACCAAGAGAACAGAGCACATCACTCCGGTTCTTAAATCTTTGCATTGGCTTCCAGTCAGTTACAGAATAGATTTTAAAGTGGTGCTTTTAGTTTATAAATCTCTGAATGGTTTAGGACCCGAATACATTTCTGTATGTTTGAAGAATATAAACCGAGCAGGGCTCTTAGATCCATGAACACAGGTCAGCTAGTAGAGCCCAAAGTCCAAACTAAACATGGAGAAGCTGTGTTTAGCAGTTATGCTGTACACAACTGGAATAAACTACCAGAAGATCTTTGACGTGCCCCAAACGTATCAATTTTTAAATCCAGGTTAAAAACACTTCTCTTTTCACGTGCCTATGACTGAGCACTTAAACTTAACCACACTGTTTAGCCTTATAGCTTCCTATGTTTTTATCCCGTTTTTATTCTTTTTATATTTTCTTATTCTATTTTTTATTATTATGATGTTGTTTTGATGTTTTTATTTGAGTATTTGTTTTTATGTTATTGTATTTTTATATTTTTTCTTTTTCTTTGTAAAGCACATTGAATTGCTTCGATGTATGAATTGTGCTATATAAATAAACTTGCTTGCTTGCTTGCATTTAGCAGGTTTCAGCATTAAGCTATTAGTAGCCAGATTGCAGTTTTTCCAATAGGACACAAATTCAACTCATGTCCATAGCTGTAAACAATATTACATGTATGGTTTTTCCTTTTCACTAGTATCCCCATGTGGCCAAATGGACACATCTTTTATATAAACTAAACTCATAACCCTGATCATGTGTACCAAATGTAATCACACCTAACATCTGTCTTTTGATGCTATAGAAGTACCGTTTGAAGCATTGAAGCAGTGAACTGCTGAAACCCTAATAATAATAATGAACCGGAACAAACAAAATAGGGTTTCACCAGTTAACTGCTAAACCCTAATAATAATAATAATGAACCGGAACAAACACCCTAATAATAATAATAATAATGAACCGGAACAAACACAATAAGGTTTCGCCAGTGAACTGCTGAAACCTTAATAATAATAGTGAACCGGAACAAACACAATAGGGTTTCACCACTGAACATCTGAATCCCTAATAACGATGAACCAGAACAAACACAATAGGGTTTCACCAGTGAACTGCTGAAACCCTAATAATGAACCGGAACAAACACAATAGGGTTTCACCAGTGAACTGCTGAAACCCTAAAAATAATAATAGGTGTCATAAACTTATTGGACTGCATGCACAAAAGGTCAATTATTTCATTGTTCTGTTCACATTTATTGTGATACAATGCATATTTGTGTAAGAAAAAGGGTTTGAAAAGTATATTTGGAATGGGAGAACTGTTCCACATGTATGTGTTGTGGTCAGAATTCAATGATATATAGAAAAAATCTGATTTCGCATTTAAAACTATTTACTTTACTGTGCATTTTTCACTCAAATACTACCTTATTAAGTTCATTAAAATGCATGCTTATATTAGCTGAGGTTCTTTAGAATCATTTGATGCCAAATACCTGATGATCCATATACATTACATATTGTTTATAAACCCAAATGTAAAAGTAGTGAAACACGAAAAATTAAAGCTTAGTCCCCAGATTAAAAGAACAGGTGAATATTTCCTCACCTACCCACCTCCCTTTAATTTTTTCTTCTCTAGCTAGTTTAAAGGTCAGAAGGCTAGAACATTAAGTGCCATTTCAGATTCCTCACTTCTTTTTTTTTTTTTTTACAATATTATAGAAAACCCTGGTTGAAACTCCAAAAAGAGACATTCATAGACTTACATGGACATGGGTCTTGCAAAGAACATTACAACATCCTAACACACTCCCAATAAATGTCTACAGCTTTCCATTCTCTCACCATCTTCTGTTCTTCACTTTGGAGTGGTTGTCTTTTGCATCTCGTTAGAATGCCAACTCGTTTGAGAAGGCCTCCTCGAAGAACATAAAGACAAAGTGCAGGAAAAGGACAGGGAAGATGAGATAGAGGCATTTACGGTCGATTCTGCTCGTTCTCATCCTCCTCCGCTTCATGCTACCTCTCGTCTCCATCTCTTCTTTCTTTTCATGGATCCAGTCACATAAGAGTTTACATTAGCATAATGGAAGATGTTAAGGTCGCCGAGAGTGTTATGCCAAAGGGTCAGTGAAAATGTGCTCCTCTTTGTGTAAATGTAGTAATTTATAAAAAGCAATCTACACACAGTGTACATTACCCAATATCTATCATAAAGCATATTACATGTGCGGTTATTCCATCCTAGACATTATACTTCCTCTGTCCTATCCCTAATTAGCTTTCTAAGTAGGTCATTATGAATGTGGAATTAAAGTGTGACAGGTGTGTGTAGAAAAATGTACTTAAATGAATGCCCATGTACATGTCGAAGTGTCACCAAATAGGTGGTTCAACATATTGTCTTAACACATAAAGAGAGCGCTAATATAGTTAAAGCTGAAGTACCTAGGTTTTTTGCATTAACACATTGCTATTCTATTAATCTGGATCGTGGATGAATTCTTACCATATCAGATGGTCCCAGGCCCGCATCTGAAAAACATCTGTATATGGTGTACTGCTCCTAAGGAAATAAGTGGTCAGCTCTCGCAGTGGCGGGAAATTTTGTCCAGCGCACAGGAAGTGATGTGTTTGATGTATCAAACAAAGAGCTGAGGCTGGACAAAATAAGGAACTGGCTACTCTCATTTTGTGGATCAAGCAGAGAGAGACGCTCGCCAGTTTAAAAAAAAAAAAAGGAAGAAGTTCAGAATGTAATGGTTCCTAAGAAAATACAGTTAGATCAAAAGAAAGCAAATCTGGTAAAAGAGAGGCAGATAGAAGCCGTTCGAAGTGAACATTGGTGCAGCTGCCTATCCACAATGTCTGGAACCCATGGAACAAAATGCATTAAACTTTGATGCTGATGTGGCAATTCTGTTAAATAGGTAAAGTTAGCTAAAATGCTAGCTACCTAGCTAACCTCACACTTGTTAGTAATTTGGTGTTAATGTGGCTAGCTATACAGACAGAGCAGACATGGCTATAGTTACTGACTACATCTATCCAGCAGACATTGTTTGCAAGTTTTGCTACTACTACCACCCAGACAGCAGCTGACTCCGCGGTGGATCCGGCGTTGTTACGGCAAATCCTCATAGCAGTCACACTCACTTAGCGCCTCTGCACCAGATCCAAAACGCACGTTTTTAGCGATGGCTAGTTGGAAGAAATTGGCCCAGATTCGGATAGGATGCACCTGCCGCATGATCTACGGTCGCGTGCTGCGCTCGTGCTGCCATTTGAAGCATTTGGGACGTTGGTCATATCAACCGTCAAAAACAAGGAGTTATTCAGCATACTGGTTAGTAAAAGTTTGCTAGTTTAATGTTTGCTGAATGCCAACAATATATGTGTGTAAATAATGTTACATGATGTTACAAATAGCCACCAGTAGTTACCAAGGTTATCTTTCCATTTTAATTCATATTTAATAATCGTGCTATAGCTAAATGTAGCAAGCCCAGCTCGAAAATATTGAGCACTTCTAGCTAAACATTTTGCTAGTTGTAAACTGAATTGGTTTGGTCAAGGAATATATATTTTTTAATAAATCCTCACTATAATCACATCAATAAGTTGTACAGTAATATGTAGCCAATGTTAACTTAAACATAGAATGTCATTAGCTATACACAGAATGACGTTTACCAAACGTAGCCAACGTTTGGTAAAAAAAAATTATTTGCTACTGTGGCTAGTTTTCTATGCCGGGATGATGACTATTATAGGGCTAATGGATAGTATCAATAATAGCTTGGTAACTTAGCAAACTATGTTTATTAGCTACAGTAGCTCTTGTTGGTATTCTATTAAAGTTAGTATCATGTTTGTTACAGTAGCTGATTGATTTGTACTAGTAATTCATGTTAAACATTAACTGGTTGGCCAAGATTCTGGTTGGTCAGTTTTTCTGCTAAAGGATCAGCCAAGGGTACGCACTAACTTAGCCAGTGTTACAGTCTAATGTGTCTTAGTCAAATGTGCACATACAGTAGCATCCACACACCATATAACTGGTGTGTAAAGTTACAGCTGTACATTCCTTGACATGTTTTATATTAGTTTTGTGCCTAGGTCTAATCACATTATATTTTTTCCTTTCTCTCTTAGTCTTCAGCATCTCAGAGTGGTCACCAACCCTGCCATTTTTTTTCCCAAATCTAACTGGTTGAAGTGAGTATTTTTGCCCCTCAAGATTTTTTTGTTATTGAAATTTATAGTTCTGTACAGGATTTTTCTAAACCCTATGAAAATTCAAATCTAGATTTTTTAAATATGATGATATAGCTTCACATAAATACAATGTTTCCAAATCGTTTTTATAGCATGCATTCCTTCAAAAGTGTTTTTGTTTACAATCGTCAATCAGTGCCAGTGGTGTGGAGCCCAGATAACAGACATACGTCTTACCAATGTCAGCCCGACATACACACGAGATGTCGGCGGAATGCAGCATAGACGTCGGTTGCTCATCAGCAAGACGTCGAGTAGACGTTGATTTTTCCCTTCCGCCGAAGTTTGAACGACGCTTCCCGCTTCTTCGCCGACGTTTAATAGCCCTACTGCCGACGGTTAATAGATCTACTGCTGACATTTAATAAATCTACTGCTGACGTAAAGTGAAGAGACAAGATAATGGCTAAGGTATGAACTTTATTTACAGAATGTACAATTTAACAAACATAGAAAAAAACAAAAGAAACCTAAACAAAAACACCTAACAATTTTGCATTATGATGGCTACAAATTAATCGTCCTCTTCTTCCGCAGGTCTCTCCCTCCAGCCGTCCCCGCCCTTTCAACCTCAACCTCAGTAATTCCTGCCAAACGTGGGTTTTTAAGAACAGAACCTGAAAGACAAAATATGAAGCGATTGCAATAAGTATAACAGTGATTATGAAGCATTCAATTTAACGTGATGGTGCCACGTAAAGAAAAAAAAATCTAGAAGTTTTTTTGTTAGAGAACATACACAATTTGTCAGTGTACAAAACCGTTCTTATGGTATGTAGTGCGTTGAGCGATTTTCTGCATGCAATTTGAGAAACGCAGATCACACTCTCATAGTCAGAGCTACCAATACGCTCTAAGCAGACGAGTTGAAACAGGAAAACAGACGTCCTGATCGCGTTCAAAACAACTTTCGTTCTCCCTACGCTAAACAAATTATATCAGAGTGTTTGCCAGCAGGATAGAGACGGAAGGATCGGGCCAGTCATCAGAGAAACACACATTATAGAGAGAGAGAAAAAGCCAGTCACCAGAAGATGTAGCTATCAATATTGCTGCCACAACTGTACCCCCAATTATATTGACACGTACTGAGAAACACAGACGTTAGGTAAAGAAATTTTTGGTAACACTAACAGTACTATTTCCATGCTTATCCATGATTGTTCATCCAAAATTAAATGCAACATAAATGTATCGGTTTTCAATGTGATTTTCTTCAGGAGTAACTAGTTTAAGCCTTTGCAACAAAAGAAAATGGGGGAGCAGGGACAAGTGTCAGGCAACTTTAAAGTTGGTTTAAATGATGTATTATACTTGAATCTGAATAACTTTATTAATTAGGAGAAATTATTATTACCATCTCTTAAAGGGTATGCATTATTTCAGTAGGCAGTGGAGACAATAGTCTTGATAATGAGGGACAGAGGTATAGATAACAGAAGAGAAAGTGAGGAAAGAAAGGTATGGCAGGGAGGGAAGAGAGAATAGATCAACAACATTCCCACCACAGCAAGATACATTTCCAGAGGAAACACTGAAGTATGGGCAGCACCTACATTTCCAATGATGAGTTTTGTCCACCAATGTTTAACTTCTGTAAAAATAAGCAAGTGTTGAACTTACACATAACAGCATCCTTCAGTGGCATTGACCGGATGACAGTCTTCTGCCGCCTCCCGCACCATTTCAGTTGGGTTGCCAAGTCCGGTGTGAAGACCTTCTCGAACACACACCACATGGTTTGCTTAACATTCTGTCCCCGGTTGAGGACAACTTTGAGGTCTGAAATGCAAACAAAGCATTAAAACTGCACATTCGTACTGTTAGGGTTGTCATACTACTTTAACATTTTAGTTGAATCAGGTGTTTGAAGTAGGTGCAAAGTCTTTAAAAGTATTTCCAAGGGACCCTCCAGTCATTTTATTTATAATGTTAAACAACAAGTACCAGTAGAGTTTGGTGGGACACGTTGCTCACAGGTCTGAAAACAAGGTCTTGAAGCTAGAAGAGACAAGGACAGGGCTGAGTAACATTGAAAGTATAACAGGACTACAGGACTGTTGTTTTGTGTTATTCTCATTCAACCTACTTCCAAGAGTGTTACTTTCTTCCATTTGACTTGAAGTTGTAGGTTGGACCTCCACTCCTGGCCTCCAACTCGCTGTTGGGACACAAATAGAAGATATGAAAATAGTGGTCAAGCTGTGTCACGGTCCAGGTGCCATGCTCTGGTTTCCAAGCAGCCCTGGATTGTGGCATGTGTATGTTCATTGTGTGCACCTGTGTTCTGGTAGGTTAATCACCATGTCAAGTTAATTCCTTTCAGATGCTGGTCTGGCCTGTGATCTGGTCTGGCCTGTGATCTGGTCTGGCCTAGAACTTGGATCTGGATGGTTAGTGACTTACAGAACATACATCAAAATTAGTATAATGTTACTTCATATCTGACCCTGTTCACCCTTCTGTGTTACTTGCCACTACTAATGCCATTCTGGTGGTTAGTGTTTGCTCTCACAACCAATGGAGGAGTGGCTTTAAGAGGAGCCTCCTTGCCTTTCCTTTTTTAGTGGAGGGGTTGAGATATGTTGGAAGGAAGATGATCTTCCTCCTCCTGAGGCTGTTGAGGAGGATGATGACCGGAGTCTTTTCGGTTTATATATGAAATCACAACAAATTAGTTGAAAATGCTTTTTTACCAGATTATTTTGCTGGAGTAATTGTCTACTTGGATATATTTTGCTCACTTGATACTTTCCTACATCCTAACGTAATAAAATAAAAAACTAATATTTTCTCACTTGATATGTTGTCGGGCTCTTTGGCATTCTTGCTCCTAGTCAGTGTTGATGTCTGATGTCACACATGACTTCTCCCACCGCTCTGCAATCTTGTGAAAATATTCTGTAACAGATGACAAGGACCATGCACAGTTAATGAAGGTAATAAAAATAATTATGTATGTGTAGTATTACAAATACATACATTTGAAAAAAACACGGCTGTACACAGAGTATTACCTGTTTCAAAGAGTACTTGTGCTGGGTATTGCTTCCATCCTTTGGCTGGTTGTGGGGAGATCTTCTGAACAATGTGTTTAAAATTTGGACTTTGTAAGCATAAGGGGACCACCATGCAAGACCATCGGAATACCACTACTTTGCCTCTGTTCCTCAACACGGTGGGAGAGTAACTGTACATGTGGGTAAACATGTAAAATCATGTTAGCAAGATTAAAACCAGCACTATTTTGGCTACGTCTGCAATTGCACAAAATCGCCTCATGTAAACAAAAGAGAATGGCGCACACTCTGACGTCAAACCCAAGATAAGAGGCACACCGACGTTACAAGCAAAAATCTCAGTTATCCCTGTAAACACTGAAAACGGAGTTTCTGCGTATCTTCACCTTGAAATTAGTTTTTCAAAAGGTCCGTTTTCAGTTACCTAAAACGCAGTTTGCGTTTGGACGAAAGGCCGAAACGCATAGAAAGCCACAGTTCAAAAAAAATACCACTGGTCTGAACTTAGCTAGCTAGGTACACTGCGCACATTGTTGTAGTTCACATTATTAGATAGAAACACAATTTGCTTACCTACGCATATAATTAAGCTAGCTAACTAGATTTCGAGATAGAGTTTGTGTACTCACCTTATGTTCTATGAAAATTGTTTTGTAGCAAAAATATCTTGTCGCAGGATGAGGTCTGTATCGGATTTAGGTCAGGAAATAAATGATTACGGAAAAGACCGCGCAGGATTATACAGAGTAAACGCATAGAACCGCCGATCGCAGACCCATTTCCTGGCCACACATTTCTTTCGATCGTTCACATGTACAGCCAACGTTCTAAACCGCTTTTCGATCTTCCGATCTTATGCCGACATCAGCAAGACGTATGTGTGCTATCTGAGAAGTATGCCTAGTCTCCTGTTAGCAAGTGGATGAAGGTGAACTAATTCAAGGGAAGATGCAATATATTACCGGAATTAATTGATACCTATGAAAATTGTTTGGCTACAAAACGCTACGTATGGTTAGGCTGTGGAATATAAAGGTTGGGAGTGCAGAAAACGGTGAGTTAAAAAAATAACTTATAGCTGGCTAGCTGAGCTGATTAGCTTCTCTAGACTTATCCATCCAATAAACCCATTGTTATGTGTGGATAAATATTGTCTTCTAGTTCTGTAGCTGAGTTTTGCGAATGTTCAACACTACTTCCTCCATACGTGTGCTCGCTCTTTTGTACAAAAACACCCTCTCCTTCGCAGGTTATGTAGTTGCGTCCAAGTTGTAGCCGTAGTTTTAAAAAAAGCATGTATTTCGGGTAACCGAATTCTATTCGAAAAATAACAAATAGTATTCGGATAACAAAGTACTGTCCAATGCATACCCCTAGTTTAGACTAGTAGCAAGCTATTCTCACGTTTCCGTATGTATGCTACATCAGATACATTTTGGCAGCTCGCCGCCAGTAGCTGTCTGATAATGCGGTTTGCTTTGTTTACTAGCCCAGCGAGTACAGTACAGGAATCGGAAAACATTACCAGGGCGAGTTTAGACTAGTAGCAAGCTAGTCTCACGTTTCTGTATGAATGCTACATCAGATACATTTCGGCATCTCACCACCTGTAGCTGTCTGCTCAGGTTTCGCTTTGTTTACTAGCCCAGCTAGTAGAACTGTAATCGGAAAACATTACCAGCTTTAGACTAGTGGCAAGCTATTCTCACGTTTCCGTATGTATGCTACATCAGATACATTTCGGCTGCTTGTTGTAAGGTTCTGTTGTTTGGCTTTGGTTTGTGAATGTAGCCTGTTGTGTTTGGTTTTTGCCTTTTTGTTCTTGTATGCAGCCTGTCCTTGTCCTCGTTGTTTGCACCTGTGTCTTGTTTGCTCCCTCGCTGTGTCCCTATTTAAGTTCTTCCTGCCCCTGTGTTTCTTGTTGGTCATTGTTCGTGGTGCCCTGCTCGCTGTTGCCTGTTTCTGCCTTTTTTGGGCCTCTTGTTTTTCATTATGTGAGTCTGTTGAAATTACCTTTTGCTTTTGAGACCTCTGCGCTTGTGTCCTTATACCTCATGATCATCCTGTTTGCTTTGTTTACTAACCGAGCTGGTATAGTACTCTAATCAGAAAACATTACTAGCGCAAATTTACTAGTAGCTAGCTATTCTCACATTTCCGTATTTATGCTACATCAGATACGATTAATTATATACTAAAATTAATTAAACGAAATGTATGTCAACTCACCTGGTCGGATGAAGGATTTTTTTTTAGATCAGCTGAATAAAGTGCACAGAACGTGTGGAGCTTTAAGAGTGAATTGACGTCACACCACCGACAGCGGACATTTCTGGGGAAAATGGGGCGGAAATACTTAGTGTTTTGAAAGTTTCGTCTTTCAGCTTTAATGGTGCACCTTTGCATGCATACTTTAGCATTGATGTTAATACTTAAACTGAACCATGCCATGCGAAGTGTTATACAATGAAGTAGGGCTGAGCGCCTGCTGTCCAATGTTTACAGTCTTGATGAAATTCATAAATTGGGACATTTTATCAGTTAACTATTATGCATTTACCAAAGCTGTCCACCCAATATTCCATGTGAAGATTGTTTTGGAAGTAAAGTTGTTCTGTATTTTTATCGTTGTCGAGTGACACTTAAAACATTTTAACTAACTTTATCAACCTTCATTCTCTATGATCAAGGCTATTGCCACTTAAAGATTAGCAATTCTGTGCATTCAAACGCATGCCAAACATGGCTATTGGTTTTGATGTTAGCAGTGAGGACATAACGCAAAGCTTGTAGCCCAAGAGAGGAATGACTGTCTAAATGGATGGCTCCAGCACATGTGACCCCCTAGCCTCTCTAGCGATAGCCCCTGTGCATGGCCAAGCATGTGTCAATTCCAGACCAATGGAAGGCCAATACAGAGTAAGCTCCAACCAGCACTGTGCCAGGCCAGGCAAGAAGGCTATCCATTATCCAAGTGGAGCAGTGCCCTCCATCCGAAATTTGCCGTAACAGCTTGTTTTGTCAACCTGCGTCTATATTTGGGTACCACATCGATCCGGAAGGCTGTGGGGGCTTGGAGGAGAGTTTCTTTTATCAAAGAAAAAATGTTGAACAGTCGATAAAGCAATCCCACAGTCATGTGACATGCTTTTAAGCTACTATGCTTAGACATGTCCTCGGTAAGGTTTTTGTTCTGTTTGTACTGCCATCTTTCTGGTTTGTCAATAATTCAATCTAGAACCCCGTTCTTCATGGTTTCACTAAATGAACATGACAAACTGGACCAGAAAAGCACAAAAAAGCACTATGTGCTTGCAAAAGACATATTCTGACAAGAGACTTCATCTGAATTAATAAACCGAGATTTATTTCACTACTTCATCTGAGTCTATCCCTGTTGGGTGTCCTATTCTGCCTTAGAACATTGAATGGCTTACCCGCTAAGGGGTAACAAGAGGCCCATGACCAAAATTGGGACACCCCACAGCCACATCAATGGAGTATAAGATTACGGTCATTTTGAAAGAGTCAATTGGCCTCCTTAGTTAAACAGTTGCAAACCCTGGAATATTTAGCCTTTAAAGCTACAATAGGGAGTCTAATTATCATGCAAAATAGACCTCCGCAGAAAGTTAGTTTTGAGCATTAAATGTTAAGCTGATTGTTATGTTAATTCTTATCTATAGAGACTGTCTTATCATATGCAAAAGGTGTTTTGGAAAGATTAAATCAAAATGTTTATACTATACTTTAGCTACACACCTGCACATTAAAATTCATAAGAGCTTGCATAGCATGCCACATTGTTTTTGACTTCGCCTAAATAGAGGAAAAACATATTTTTTTAAGGGCATGTGTCTGGCTAGGCTGCCATGAGGGATTCATTTATCATATTTTTTTTTGAACGGTTGACAGGGCGACCTAACCCCTGGGTATACATCCAAACCATCACCTAATTGAATTAGTTCTCCTTCATTCCCTTTGCAGCAAAAAAAAGAATAACTCTTAACAGTTATTGATGCATGTTCGCATGCCCTTGAGTTGAGCAACCAGAATTCAGGGACCCTTTCAACTCAGACTAGTCACCTATTGACATAGTAAGCCTCAACCACTTGCTGTGTCCTATTTATTTCAATCACAAACGTCCCATTCTGGGACATACTTGTGACAGGGCTTGTAAAATCCTGGCAGGGCTCCGATTAAGAAACAAGTCAGCAGTAGAGAAAGGAGCGTGGGGTGTGAAGTGGGGTGGATGTTGCTAGGAAAATGGGGGCTACTTTGTAAAAGAGAAGCATCTGTCGCCACAAAGCTGGAAGAATGGAATGGGGTTGGGGTGCATTGGGAGACACCTTGTAAACCATTTATTAAGGTGTTGAATTTCTCTGTACGGCTAAAGGATGTTTGACCTCCGCTGCCACAACACACGCACGCACATGGTGAGGTAACTCAACACTGAATCACAGCATTGAAGCCTGGCAGCCAAGTCAGCCTTGCATAAGCCATGCATAATTTAACGGGAGGATGTAGCAGTAATTGTGAAGACATAAACATCTTGAGTTAAGATAATTGAGCAGTCGCTCTAATGGATGTTTGTCGGACGCATGCTTTCAACTGTCCAGGCCTGACTGACAGCTTTTCAGATGAAGTTGGAGGGGTAAAGGAAGGGAGAGGTGCGGGGGGTATGGAGGGAGAGAAATGTAGAGAACTGTCATAGAAATGTAGTTTGTCTGTCTTTTTTGTTATATTCCATCACTGACAGTCATGCTCACACACGTGCACACACACGCACACACAGGAAAACATGATTTGGTTATGACTAGTTGTGAGTCATATGACAGAGGCTTTGCTACCATGCCTGTGCGTGCGTGCAGTCGAGTGTTCGCTCCAGAGAGATGGCGCCCTGCGGGTGTAATGAGCCCCCGGCACCTGCACTACCACCACCCACACACACTACCCTCCTCATCTTCCTGCCTCAGCCATATCACCTCTTACTGGTTCTCGCACCCTCTTGAGTAATTAATTTTCAACATGGCCGGGTTTGCTCTATCAGGTAGGAGGAAAGGGTGCCATGCCTGTGTCAATACTAATTTTGTATGGAAGAAAACAAATGTATTTAATCCTTGTCTTGTCTAGTTTTTCTTCCAACTCTCTCTCTCACTTTCTCGCTCCCTTTCCTCTCCCTCCAGGCCTAGCCGCCCGATATCCATCAGAGCTGCAAAGGGAATTTTAATGTGGAAGCAACACTCTGATGGAATAAATATTTAAACAGAGTCTGACTAGTGAAATAAGGGGAGAGAAAGGGGAAGGACATATTATGCTCTCATTGGTTTGGATTGGTGGACCCTTCTGCTTCCTGTTTTCGGTAGCTCCAGGGAGGAAAGTGGATCTAGCTATATAAGCATGACACGATGTGTGTGACATCTCTCATCATTGGGTCCATTTAAATAGCCTGAAGTGGCTTCCTGGCCGTGTCTGTCGTCCTTCATCTGCATTAAGGTGAAGCAAAATCCCCAATAGCCCTCTGCCATGTTATTTGTATTTATCCCTTTTGTTGACAGATCAGTAATCTGATTACAGAGAGAAGAGAAATGGAAAATAACAGTGTAGACTTACTATATGAATGAAGCTAGCGATGTGGCATTGGGGATTGTGTTGGTCAGGTAAAACAGGTTTTGCACTGAAACCATACCGTCATCCCCAAAAAAGTGAAATTTTCAGTGTAATCGTTTGTGAATGGGGCCATTGAGTATGTTTATGGCCTTTATTGGCTGTACCTAAGGGAGTGGCCATGCCATGTCCGGGACTGCCTCTGATTCGCACAGCAGGAAGATAAGAGTGGAATGCAGATTCCATTGCACTGCACCTGTTGACTCAGTATGTGGGTGAGGCACACTAAAAACACACTCACGATATTACTGGAAATGCAGGATAGACAGACATATAAGTGGTTGGACGGATCAACAAACATACATACAGACAGTCATACATATTTTGTTAACCCAAAGATATAGTTTTCTTGATGGTTATGTTGGTTATAATTGAATACTTTCCAACAAATGATGAAAAACACACTTAAATATTTTCTTTTGCAGTCATCTCCCCCAGTGGAGGAGCTTAGCCTTCTCTCCCATGGGTGGGAACCTTAGCTACGGAGCCCCCCTCCCGCCACCACCCCCGCATCGCAAAAGTCTTGCTACCTGATTTCCCACCTATTTAATACTATTCTCCCAAAAATGTATGAACGTTTCGCATACTATGATGAACAGAAGCTTGTTATTAGGCTACAACAAAATGTACTTGCACATACAACACTTTGCTGCTAGCTGCTTTTGGACCTGGATTGTAACTAATCTCTTTCGCTGTAAGCTGTGATGTTGCTCCTCTCATTGTAACGTCAAATCTATCCATTTTCTCTTGCTTCTGCTTTTCAGCAACTTTACTAAAGACATTTCTGAAGGGCACATATCATTATATTTCATTTTTATAATGCATTGCTTTTCTTTCCTCTGAGTGGCAGACATTTCTACATTCCATTTTTGTTTTGTTACTTAATTTTCTACTGTTCAAATCCTTAGCAAACGAGTTGACAAAATCCGACGTTATCTGGCCTTTTCTGGCTGAGTGTGTGTGCGCATCTGCAAAAACAATATCCATGAGTGCACCTTCCACTGTGTCTGTGTTTGTGCGTCTCTCTCCATCCGTGTGTTTCTGCATCGGAGTGCGAAGACGTCACCCCCCTCTGTTTGCCTCGTTGCTTTAACTTGAGTGAGACCTTTCTGAAGTGTGCGTGCTCCATTGTGACCAATGTGCTGCCTAGCCCGCCCATCTGCAGAGCCTTTCTCTGGGCCTATTCTCCCCGTGCCTGACTTGCCAAATAAAACCACACTACATCACCTCTTTGGCACAAGACGGCCTCAATAGGATTTCCTTCTCGCTTTTCTTCTCTGTCTGAACAGGGGTTTATGGTGTGCCGCGGGGGGTGCCAGGGATTTGGCTGTGTTTGCGAGGTAGACAATCAGTTGATTATTTTCTGGTTCTAGTCTGGCTGTGCGGCCATGTGAGGAAGGGTATTAAGGGTACAGTGGACATTAAGGATTCAGGAGGACCTTTCATAATGTTACAAGGAGGGAGGGAGACGGAGAATATAAGCTGCCAGCTGGTGCCATCTCTATCCATGTCTCGATTGCTCTTCCTAGATTTTCAATTCCAACGGCTTTACTGGCATAGATATTTTGAGCACATACCAAAACAGCAAAACAAACATAAAATCAGTCATGACTCAGATACAGTAGATGGCTAGAAAACCACAAAACAGTGGTCGTTTAGTAATGGCCAACAGGAGCAATTAGGGTTAAGTGCCTTGCTCAAGTGCAAAATAGTAGATTTACATTTGTACCTTTTTGGCTCCTAGATTTGAACCAGTAATCTCTGGACTACTGGCCCAATAATTAATAAAAAATTATGATAATAACACAGGTAGCATTCAAACAGTTTTAATCCCATTATGCCATTTAACATTTTTTTTGTGGGGGGGGGTGTTTAATATTACCATATTTGTTTTCAGTGTCAAAAAATAAAATTGCCCGTGTGTTTTCGCAGTGTAAGATGAAAGGCTATTCTGTCTTGACCTCTCTTTGAGGACTGAGTGAGAGTATGCACGGCCTGTTCTGGGTAGAACTGCCTGTGCCGGCCTCTACTGCAGGGCTTTTCTGTTTCTCTCAAATAGAGTAACATATAAGAAATAACAACAGTGAAAATATATATATTTTTTTTAAAATACTATAGTAAATATGAAGAGCCAATTTAGACTGCATCAATTGTCGTGACAATGTCACGGTTCTGGAGGCAGGACACAGGCGCAGAGTAGTGGGAAGGCATCCTTTAATGTTTCTTGGCAACAAAGAAAACAACAAAAGGAGAGTAAACCGTAAACTGACGAGTAGCACACAGACACTAACTACAAACAATGACCAACAACCAAAGGAAAAACAGGGCAACTTGAATAGGGTCCCCAATTAGAGACGAGACGCACCGCTGTGGTCAGGTCCTAACTGTGGCCCCCATACGCATGGAGATGCCTAGAGGCCTACAGCCAGGACCTGACAATTTAATTTAAAAAATATAACATAAATAAAATGTTCTATTCACACCAGCAACAACAAACTCTTACTGGACCACAAGGTGAAACACATGCGCGTGCAACACTTTGGGCAGACCGCTGGCGTATAAACTCACTGACTGTTATTTACCTGGTAACTAACATGAAGTTCTTTGTCGAACAAGTGCTGTTGCTGTAGACGGTAGAATAGTGTCAGATGATTTTAGTTTCTTCCCAATCCCATGTTTTTTACTGATTCTGTTTATGGAGCTGGAAGGACTTACAGAACCAGACGTCCTATGTCACTGCTCATTCCGCTCAAATACACATGGAGGGAGACACCGTCTTTAGACCTCAGTGTCCGCAGGGAGTGTCGGTTGGAAAAGGGTCCCACAACCTCAGAAGTTGACATGCAACAATTGCCATTTTAATCCATTCACCCTGTGAAAAATAAATATCTTAGACATATCTGGCATCAAGTCTTGTTCATCTAAATAAAACTATTGAGGTGTAAAACTACAAAGGGAAAATCTCTCATGTTGAGTCTCTCTCTCTGTCTACATCATGTTCTCCCTATCCTTTTTTGTTTTATGCTCTTTGCTTTCATTTTGCTTTAAATTTCTATTTAAAGTGCTTTATTGGCATGGGAAGCATTTGTTTATGTTATTAAAGCCAGTGGGAGAAAAAAAACAATAAATAACAACTGTGAAAAAGAATAACATAAGCAAATCAAAAATTCTAAGTAGATATTACACATAAGAAAAAAGGATAAAGGTATTTTATGAGCTTGTATATCACGCCAGACACTGATCACTATAAGTAGTGTATAAAATACACTGGGTTGTTCAGGTTTCACTTGCATAATAGCTAATGGCTAGGAAAAAAACTGACCCAGAGCCAAGAAACATGGATGTGCAGTGTGTGTTGTGGTTGTGTGTATGTGTGCCATTGCTCTCCAACACTGAGCCAAACGTGTTAACTTGTCCTCCAGTGTCTCCCATTAACGATATTGTACCGACGTGGCTGGTGTAAGAGAAGATCATCAGGAAATCATTGGTACGAAAAGGCGTTGCCATGGCGCATGTCCCTGTGCCAGTAGGATGGTTTTAAGTTGATCAGGTCACTGCGTCGGTGATCAACCAGGTGACCGAGGATCAGTTTCTTCTGCTTCCTCTCAGAGAGGTGGGCATGTATCTTTAAAAAGACCTCTGCTTGGTCTTGCTATTGGCGTAATGACCCACAGCTGTGTATGCTGGCCAGCTGGCAGCAGTTTGTGCTCCACAGCTCATCTCGTGGTCAAGGTTGAGTGCCCAGCAGTCCCGGGTCGAACTCCGGTGGGAGGTCTCGACTGCTGAGTTGGAGTGTTGCTGTGTTATGGACACGGTGAATCTTGGGTTGATGCTACAGAGATCAACAACACACAACTCCTGTGTCGGGTTTCTTTCAATTTGCTGAGATTGACGTTGTCCTAGCATGGATATCCTGATGTTGTGCTTCAATTTTCTCTTTCTTTCTTCCACTCTCTTAGTCTTGAATTGTAGGTAGGTAAAACTTAGTCCAGCAAATGGAATCTGTGTAGTAGGCTTCTGCCAAAAATGCAGATAGAAGAAATTCTAAATAATTTGAATAATTTGAATGTTAACTTGGCTATATACATAAATTAATGTTATTCAAATTATTTAAAATTTCCTGCATTTTTGGAAGAAGCCTACTTGTTCTTAACATTGCATGCGGCAAATGTGATTTCATTCAAGGCATAACTCTTTCTCTGTCTTTCTATTCTGTGAATTTGGACAGTAGCAGCTGGGCTTTGCAGCACAGCATTAATATGAGTAATGGCGTTGGGCCTCCGTTCGCTTTATGTTTTTCATGGAGAGATTAAACTGGATCATTAAAAACTGGCGGTTTTTCCTCTTCTTTTGCTCCCACACTCGGTTATGGTACTTTCATCGGCTCTTTACTGTGGGCATAAAATCTAATTTCTCTGCTCGCTTTGAATCTGCTGACTGTGGCAGCTTTCTGTAATGGACCCGATATGAAGCCGCCTACATTCAAAACAATGCTCTTTCTTTCTCGCACTTGGCTTTCTGCTGAAATGCACACTGCTTCTTCAGTGCAACAGTTTACCTTGCTGACTGTATTCGCTAATACACTTTTTGTCTACCTGTGATTCTTCCTCATACCACTTTCTTGCCCTGTTTCTCACAATCCCTCTGTTTACCTGAAACAGAAATTGCATTTACATGAGATGTTGCCATTGCTCTTCCTCTTCTCTTTCTGCTGATCCTTTCACCTGTCTCCCACATCCCTTCACTCTCTCTCAGTAGACTTTGAGTGCACCCGAGAAGACTCTATAGCAGTACAGTATTGCAAGAAACATCTTTCTTTCCTTGCGCTGGAATTCCCCCAGTGACTCTGCAAGTCATACACTCAGCACACTACCCTGCACACTCATTCATAGTCTGCGAGCGCACCACGCTGGTTTAGAAACACAGGCCTAATCCATACTTCCTCTTCACACATTGGTTGTGTACGCTACACCCATTCAGGCCCATGGGATGCCACTGTCCAACAATAGTTATCACCACACAAAGTGCACCATTGCACTTAGGAACCTTGAACAGATTAAGTTTGGAAAAGGGAAAGCTCCAGGGATGCAATTGTTTTACTTTTACAGCTTTTAAAACAGAAAGACCTGTTTCTCCTAGGTGGTTCAATACAATCAAGCAAGCCAGAACAATGTATGTGCTGCCTATACCATGTTTTTCGTTCATAGTGTTAATGTTACAGAGCCAATAACTAGCTTACTGATTTTGCTGCATCTGTTATGACTATAGGTTTGGCAGTTAGCCTAGCAGTTATTGAAGCTGACCAGAAATGAAAGGTTGTTGGATCAAATACCTGAGTCTACAAGGTGAAAACATTGTCATTCTATTCTTGAACAAGGCAGTTTACTGTGTATTGATATCTTGGTCAGATAAGCCAAGCAGATTATTATTCTTTCGATGTTAATAATAATAACAAACCAAAATAAATAAATACAAAAACTTAACTATCACAAAGAAAGATTTCTCATGCTGGCAGTCACCTTAATTGACAGCGACGGATGGGGTTATCAAGCCTTGTCTTAACACTTAGACTTTGTTGATGCTGCCACCTCAGGGATAAAGTAAACAAAGTTTTTTTTTGGATAGTGTGCTGTATACCTCTTGTAACAGAACATTTTCATTCCATCTAAGTCACTCAGCAGGCACTCTTATCCAGAGCCATTAGGTTGAAGGCCTAATTCAAATGCCAAAGTTATGATGGTTATTTAATTGATTAAATGATAACATTTTGGAGGGGATTTTAAGGTTTCTTTGAAAGAGTAGGGAAGTACTGAGGTAGATTCGAACCCATGCTACGGCAGTTTACAAGCACCAGAGGCCACAGCTTCGACAGACCACTGTTGGCCACAAGATTTGTTTAGTTGTCACGCAGCAGGATAGTGAATGAAAGGATGCTTGTCCTAATCCCCATGCCAACAAGGTGAAAAATCCTGCCGTTCTGTCCCTGTGCAAGACAGTCAACACTAATTGCTGTAAATAATCTGTTATTTTCCCATACATCTCGATAAGGAAAACAAAAATCGGGGTCTGGGCTAGGAGAAATTCCTGCAAAACCTGTGGGTTTCCAGGACTATAAAGAACTTTGCAGCAGTGCAGTGTACAGACTTCCTCGAAAAGCTGTTTTAGTGTTTCTCTCGACAGTTAAATTGTCAGCCCTCTCCTCAGTAAGCTGGCAGGGGAGGAAACAGCCTGCTCATCGATTTTCACTTCATGCAAAAGCTTGAGACAGGATTTGCCTCCATTGTGATCATTTGCTGATTTTGGCAGCCCTTTGATGGTTAAATCTAGATTGCCGGGATGGAGATGTCCCCAAGGTCAGACCAGCAGTCTGTAAGACTACGCTCTGATCACTTGTGTGTGGGCGTGGAGATATGCCACTGCCTTAATTGAATTTTGCCTCTCAAAATAACTGTGACATTACTATTGGGAGATATTCTCCCCCCAAAAAACAGTGTGGAATATAGTGGGAACGTTTTCCTTAAAATCGATTTGGTGCGAAGCAAGAGTGGCTGTTGGGGTCAATTGAACGCTGGAATTTCCCTGTTCTGCTATGAATCTTTTGGAAAGGATTTCTAATTCCACTGTGAGCCCTGGCTTTGAGTTGGGCTGTGTGGGGTTATGGACACTGACTGAAGGAGACAGAGAATGGAGAATTGCCCCCTCCTCATGATCATTAGCTTCTAGGTCCATAAACTCTCCACTATGTCTAGATAAGAGACGTTTGCAAGGAGTAGTTTGATCTTCAGCAAGCATCAAATTGAGACCGACTTCACTGCTGAATTTGTTAAGGGTAGGGGGGATTAACTGACCATAAGGCAATCAATTGCAGCCCCAAATTGCGTCCGATTCCCTACATAATATACTAGCCCCAAATGGCACCCTACTCCCTACATAGCATACTACTTTTAACCTGGCCATACAGAGAAAATAGGAACCATTAGGAACACAGTCTTGTTCAGTTGGGGACAACTTTAAAGAGTCAGCCACCTCCCATCCCGCCAAACTGACCCACGGGCTCATTAAACATTTATACCAGTTGGAAAGATAGGGGTGGAGAGGTCCTCCTCAATGGTACATTATTCATGGCATATCGCATAGGTCCCCATCCTCGTAAAGGCCAAGGGAGTTTACGCAGTCACTCGCAATTAAGGGTGGCAGGTTGAGCATCTGACTACAAGCTGGCATGGTCAAAAATGTGTCGTTCTGTCCCTGAGCATGCCAGTTAATCCTAATTGTTCCAGAGTCGCTGCTGTTAATGAAAATGTGTTTGCAGGCAACGTGGCAGTTAAAATAATGATAACACTTTTTCTATATTTCATCAAAATGGCAACAATCACGTTTATAATGCCATGTCAGGTATATCTGGATGCCTCTAGTGCGCGAATGTTTTCTAGTTTGAGTGACTGGATTTGTTATGAGTTTGTGTTCAACCCGATCTCTAGAAGAAAACGACCTCACCTGAAAATGTGTGCAATGGGCATTTTTATCTGAAGGTTACATTGGTGCTGTTGGAAAAAAAAATACTCACTAAAATTTGCATCCTATCTAGTATATAAAGTGTTGTAACAGAATATAGCGGGGAAGTATCCTGTGTTACACTCTACCTCAGCGTCCTGTAAGGAGATTCAGTTGATCTCTCTTTCCGTTGTCTCGTTCTCTTTCAATGAGTCATCAAATGTTCCAGACACTCAGTACACTGAACCTTTTCCAATCCAGTCTCTGGCTACAAGGGCAGTTGCTTCAGCCAGATTGCACCTACTATGGCTTGAACACCATTATGATGCACTTCATCAAGAATAAATATATTATTTACAGCAATATTAATTTAATGCGTAGGAACAAAACAAAGCTAAGAGTAATTTGATTTGATACTTGCCATTCCGGCTAATTGGAGAGTGAAAAGGGGAAAAGGAATCCAATGGCTTACCAGACAAATTGTCCCCATTTGCCCCCACTTTTTCCTTAAAAAGTTGTAAATGTGGCTTGCCAGACGTAAACTTATGGGCAACACAAACTTGCAACATCTTCCGACAGGTTATGACCTCATTTTAAGGAATTCGAAGAGAACGTCACAACATCAATAAGGCTGAAAACACACATGCAAGTAAAACCTGTTCACCCTCGCACATACAAAGACATCCTGTTCATCCACTCGGCTCCTTTACAGCCAGCTGCCTTGTGCAAATATTTGCCTCTTTATCCTTTACAACCTTTGACTTTTTGAGTTAAAGCTAGAGTGCCACTCCCATAATTATTATGTAAATATGTAACTGCGATTACGTTCAGTACGACCATATCAGCAGTGCTATTACATTCAAAATCAGCATGTCCCAGTGTTACTGGTCCTTAATGTCTCGCAATGACGTTCATTGTCAACATATGAGTCCCTGTTTGCAAAGGCATTGTGGTTGGGGATAGTGGGTGAGTGTTTCCGCAACCGACTTTCAGTTTGATGACAAAAAATGTATTTTCTCTCGTCAGAGTCAAACTCGCAGTTTGTTTCTGACGAGAGAAAATACATTTTTTGTTGTGGAATTATGTTGTTTAGACAGGCATTTTCTGTTTTTGTAACCTTACCCTTAACCTTCATTTTGACCCTAACCTCAGTACTGTGATACCTTACTTGAAACCGTAACCTAACCCTTACCTTATTCCTAATAGTAACGCCAGTACTGTCATGCCTAACCCAATCCCTAAGTTAGCCTTAAACGTTCACCGTAAATGTTATTCGTAACAAGTGTGTAATAGCGCATCATTAACAACTAGTAGCTCTGGGGATATGTTAATAGCAAATGTAATTACACCAATTTATGTTCATACTGAATGTGATTGCAGTTTACATTTTAGTTGTTTATTAGCGTAATTTCTGAGAGGTATGGTTGGGAAAAAGACACAGTTTAAGTCCGCTAACAGCCAGGACAGGTGTAAACTCATGCAGTTCCAATAGTACAGTCGAGATGTGCCATCAAAGAGAATTTGTCCCTCCAATCATTTTCGGAATCAGGTCTAAAACGAAAAAAATGTAGTTTACTCTTTGAGTAGTCCCACGCTTCTTTACAGCTCCAACCATCTCTCCCACATTTAGAGTGCACTATTTGAGTGCAAGAGTTGACATATTGTTTTTATCTTAAGGGGGAGCCAGGAGGATGTGAAGAATTAGGAGAGCTGGGTAAGTGAGGTCACAGACTGAGTTGGTGAGATGGTCCCAGATGAAAGACCAAGACCTGAGAGCTGGACTTCCTCGGACAGCAGGGATTCGTCCACTCCATCTTTACATATGACACATGAACCGTGCAAAAAATAAAGTTGCACAGAACAAACTTTATAACATATGTATGCAGATTTGTAATATCTGTCTCAACATTAAATTATGCGTACGCAGCTAACGTGTGTATTAAAGGTTCAAATCAAGGCCAGCTGTTTCAACATCTTGCTGTTTTGCCTTAACACTCCTTCACATGAGGCAAAGTTTACTTTTGCGCTGTAATCTGATCCAATACTCGCACCCTGTTCACTGTGCACCTGACTCTATCCTTACTCCCCTGCTTCCTCCTGCCTCTGTGGAAGTAGAAGCTCATGGGGCATTGGCGGTGTCACTGATGAATAATATTGATAGGGCGATGTTTGCTTTTTAAAAAGCGCTGGCAGGTTGCGTACTTGTAAATATTGATTCTGGAATGGCTGGTGGAGCGGAGTTCATCCACGTCCATGAATCAAGGACTGTTGGTCCCAGACAAACAGGGGATTGGTCCTGCTTTTGGCAAATGGGCAACGCACACAAATTAATTATCTGAGACACACACACACACACACACACACACACACACACACAAACAGTCTCCCACTTACGAATATGATTTTATGACTAATGTATACACACACAAAGTGCATGACATGTCTGCATACATAGATGAGTTCAAACAGTAAGAGGAATGCCTAAATGAACATAGGTCATTTCCGGCCTTGCAGCTTCACGCGCATGAACTGACACACACTCACACACAGGGGCAATTGTGTATATGCTCTCTTCTTTTGATGACAGGAGCTCTACTTTGTTGGAATTTTTTTTAGCGCTTCCTCTGTGGCTCAAGTGAACATCTTATCTTCCTCTCTTTCTCTGATGGAGGGGGATGTGGCTTGTAAAATCGAGCAAACATCCCATCGCCCCATGCATAAAGGGCTCCCTTACGACGCAGACAGCCATGGCCCTTTGAACCTACCAGAGAGAACCCACGCTAAACGATATGGCTAGCTGCACAAGACCAATTTGTAACGCCTCTGTTCTCACCGCGGCTCAATGAGTCCCTTTGCCTCCGCCGTGGCTCAACGCATCTGATTATGACACCTCACCTTCCCCTCTCACCTACAGTCCTCTCTCTCCATTTGGTCTGCCTCCCCCTCCCCCTTCCTCTTCCTTAGAGCATACTTCCTTCCTGTATCTTTTTTAGTACTGTTGTTGCTTCTCGCCCTACTACACCCTTTTCATTTTCCACCTTCACAAAGGAAAATGTTGTAAGATGCAGCATGCTAGCTATCAGGCCTTGAGGTGTGCAGCAGGAGCTTTCTCATCGACGCCAATGTTATCTTTGCAGCTGCTCTGGATTTTAATTAAGTAGAATTCTTCTCCATTGTTTTTTCTTCCCCAGTTCCTCTATTATTTGAAAAACAAAAGGAGCCGCTGTGTGTGTGTGTGTGTGTGTGTGTGTGTGTGTGTGTGTGTGTGTGTGTGTGTGTGTGTACTTGCGTGCACATGCTCGCTTGTACAATAATTAACCAATCTGTATTGCAAGTCTATAGCATGACTCATCCAACAAACTTTGGACAATAGGGCAGAGGTTGCTTTTAAACCACCTGAGTGTGTGCTTGTGCGTGTGCATTTGTGTTCAAGCAGCCTCTAACTTATCCCACACGCAATGAGGCCTAACATCTAACATCCAGCTAGCACAACATACACCCACAGTTAGTTAGACAGAGCGATAGCTAAGTAACTATTTCATTTTCACTTGATTATAGATAAGTTATTCTATTGAACAAAAGTTCAGAACTCTCGGGTAGCGGCCGTCATGTATCTTTAATGGCGCCTTTTGATTAACCTATTTTATCTCCCCGTTTCAATTCCACGAGAGTCGGCAGGAAGTCAAGAGAGAGGGCCACGTTGGATTTACTAGCTGAATAATGATTGGCTCTGGCTCTGGTGACTACCTCGGCGGAATGTTAAAGAGAGGCCACTGCGAGAATGTGTTATTCACAGCCCAGTAGCGAGGATTGGTGTTAGAGGATTGGAAGGAATTGGGGGGAGAAGGGACTTGTCCCTGCTTTAAATTCTGAACCACTCTGATCGTCCTCTGTCCAAATCCTCCTCCGGAGTAAATAGCCTCAATCTTGAGGAAGGCAATAGGGGATAATTAAAAAGTGTGTTGATGAATAGAGGCGAGCACCCCACCCGACCCCCCCCCCCCATCTCCCGTCTCCTTTATAACCAATTCCCCTTTCCACCTGACACAGTGATAAAACCAAAACCCTTCATTTTCTGTCTGTCCATACCTAAAATGTTTAAATCCTCCATTTTTGTGTCTACCCCTGAATTTCGGCTCTGTCTTTCACTATCACAATTTTACTCTCTCTACCTGTATGTCTCTCTCTTTGTGGGTGCTTTCACATATCCCTCCATTATCACAGTCCTGGAGCATTTTGTTCCCTGACCTGTGGTATAAACCTTGTTTGACCTGCATGAGGAATGGGCCCAAGACCCTGTACCAGAGTGTCAGGCCTCATGACACAGAGGTGTCCTTAGCACAAGCCTCCTGCAAACCTCAGCCTGAAACAGGTCTTGTGAAAACCTTCTATTCCTAGAAAACACATCAAAGTCTCAAATTTCATGTGTGAAATCTCCCTCTCTTACATTCTCTGTAGTCCACTCCATCTTCACTGTTCAGAGTGCAGCCCACCCACACATCCAACGTTACTTTCTACTTCCTGGTTCGGATGTGTTCCTGTTCTCTTTGTTGCCCTCCCGACACTATCAGCTCTAGACCTGCTGTGGTACTGTGCTGTATCCTCTCTCCTCATCCTCAATCTTCTCCCCATGCTACTGACCTGACCTTTCTAAGAGAGGGAGATAAGGGGAGGGAGGGAGGGAGGGAGGGAGGGAGAGGGAGAGGGAGAGGGAGAGGGAGAGGGATTAGAACACACTGTGAGAAAACTGGTGAGTTGTGCTGTTCTACCAGCATCTGCATTGTCATTTAACCAGCTTAACCAGCATCAAACCTGCATTGACCAAATTGGACAAACAACAAATCGGCATTCCCCATGTGATACCAGCTTAAATCATCGTAGAACTTGATTTTTGACCACTGGTTGTAAAAGGGTTTCTGTCACTGCGTAAGGATGACATGCATATCCGTGAAGCACTCCAAAAAAGTTTTTCTGTCGAGCCAAACTGGGGGCTCCAAAAACACTCCCTTTCAAGCTTTGAATTTTATGGCAAGCTGATGGATTATGCACATACAAACAACATATTAAACATCTAGTCCAACATTTAGTTTAAAAAATGCTTGATATTTGCGAAAGTCCCAGAATTCCTCTTTTAGCTGGTCTAAAAATTATGTTTTCAGAGGAGAGATAATATGGTGAAAATTAATAGACTTGGATGAAAGAGGGATATAGTTCAGGAATAAATACTGCATTTAATGATGGACTGATCAGAAAGAAACTGCATAGAGAAAGAGAAAAATTTGTATTTTCAGAGCTGCCTCTGTCAGGATGAAACCCCTGTTGCCCATCACCTAGCTACTTCACACTCGTGCATTTCTGTCAGCTAATGGGGAGAGAGTGCAATAATAAAGGCGTCAGGAACTAACTGCTTAGTGACAGCACTTTTCCCAGCCTCGATTTTCAGCCTCGATGAGTGTCTCTTTATGTGCATGCGTTACGTGTGTGTGTGGCCTCAAATCCCCCACTGCTCATCAGATGTTCAGCCAAAGAGGAGGACAGATGACCGATACCTCCCTCCCTCCTTCCCTGACTCCCTCGCTCATCTCTCCATCCCTCTGTCTCTGTCACTTGGAGGCTGACCTGTGCAGTCATCAATAAGATGGACAGATTGGAGATTGATCTACTGTCGACTGATGCCAATGCAACAGTCTTCCTAAGCGATTGTACCCTCGAGTGCTTGGAGAGAGAGGGAGAGGGAGAGGGAGAATGCAAGGGAGAAGGGGACTGTTGAGGAACAAAGTGTCATCCCAGTTGACTATAAGATGAGGGCCAGATACGATATACAGGTTACAGAGGACCAATCACATACCGGAAAGTGAGATAGAACCAAAAGATGACCAAGAGGTTATTTACCAATTGACCACATGCTGGGTTTGAACAGAGTAAGGTACAGTCGCAGGACTTTGGTTGTCCCTGCTCATAGTCTAGTGTGAGGGAGAGGTCGGCCAATATAAACAGTGGGCTGTGGACCTCGACCTTCTGTGTTTGTGTGTGTGGGGCATCCACTTCTTCCTGGGTATCTGCGCTGTGACTGATAGCCTTGCTTTGTCCACCTCAGTGCCTCTCTGATAGTCAATGTTGATGTCCACCGAGCATCCACTGGCCCGCACCAGAGAGCAGTGGGGCAAAAAAAGGAGGTATAGATATGTGTGTTTCATTTGTAATCTACGTATCATGTGTGTTTGTGCGCTTTGTGTGTACAAAATCTGTGCGCAAATGTATATGAATGAGTGTGTACCTGTGTGTGATGATACATGGGCTTGTGATTTAGGGACGGCTTTAATCACACACACTGCCCTGTCCCGTCTTACCCTCCGCTGCTTCGTGTAATGAATGGAAAGATTGTCTGGGCGGAAGCCAAGTACTTCCCCAGACACATACGGACCAGACTCGGACTCCTAGAGAACAACGATCCAAGTGACACACAGGAGAACAACACTCCTAAAGACTATGGCAGGGGAAAGCTTGTTGTTTGTACTTTGTTGTTTGCACGTTGTTTTGCCCTTTAGCGTCAAAACACGCAGTAGTCTTTTTTTAGGTCAGCCTTCAGTGAGTGTTTTGGATGTTTCCCTGAGTTTAACTAAATGGTTTTACCTCATTGAAGAGGTACACAAGTCAAGGACAGGACATGAGTTAGAGAGCAGGAAAGACCCAGTCAGTAGAATATGGACCAAGAGTGTTCGACAAAAGACCACTAAAATGACTGGGCTCTTGACAAATGTCATGCCCAACAAATTGCCTTTATGACTGAAACAGAACAGGTCTGCTGTGAGTGAGTGGGTGTGTTTGTGTGTCTATGAGTGCCTGTGCTTGTGTGCTAGTCCAGCAGGTTGTCATAGCGTCACCTTAAAACTTAACAGTGCAGTTGAGACACAAACCAGATCATCGTCACCATCAGTACAGATTTTAAATTTTCTGAGGTAATGCAATTACCTACACAAAAACATCTGACAGAACATCAATTTACACTAGCATTTGCCTCTATCAACACAATTTTAATGTAATCAATAGTATGGTGTGTGGTCTATAGCTGTTATGTAGTCTGCCATGTCTTTGATGTTTAATATGGAGCACAGGACGAGTAGCTTCTGCATGTGCAAATGGGGATCCTAATAAACAAAACGATCTGGTGCAAGACTTTCAGATAACCTGGGCTCCAGTTTAAATGGCATCTTATGTAGTGCACTACTTTTGAGCAGAACCCTATTGTCCCAGGGGTACTCCAGGTTAAAAGTAGAACACTATGTATAGATATGGGTCATTTGGGACATTTATCTTATTACCTGCACTCATTAGAAAAACACTGATATTAACAACATATTTACTATGCCTAAACTGGCAAGGCACATTGTAGGGTTCCTACATGTAAAACATTAGGTTTGTTGGATGACAGGTGTCATCGCTAATAATACATAAAAACGATGTGAGAACTTCTTTTTTCTTCTAATCTTTCTCTCATGAGAATAGTATTTTAGGAAATGATCTTTGATGTGCAAATCAATTAAGAATGAGAACGGTATTAGCAGCTTATGTGTTCTGCTATTAAATCCCTTCTGATATTGAGAATGATTTTATTACTGGCTGTAGAGTTATTGGCTGGAAGAGCTGAATTGCCCTTTGTGTAATTATCAATACTTACTATTACATTTTTTTCACAGAGAACTTTTCATCCTAAAGATATCTGAATTTTACTGCACTTCTGAACTTAAACAACCATAGACAGCCTATTGAGCCTTACGAATAGGTAAATGAAATCAGTTGGTTCAAACAATCAAATAATTGTTGTTATTCCTATCTGCTTTATTGCACCTAGAAGGTCTTCTCCAGTTTTAATAACTTAACAATTTAGCCTGGCTTCCTTCCTCCCTTACAGAATGCATGAACACTAGTCTCAGTGATCGAATAATAGGAGGGGTCAATATATTAGATATGGATGCTTGGCAGAAAGCCTGTTGGTTACAGCATCTAACAAGTAATCGAAAGGTTACTAAATCAAATACCTGAGCCGACAAGGTGATTAAATCAGGAAGTTTTTGCTCTGAACAAGCTTATTTACTCATTGCGTTAATAAATGAGAATATATTCTAAGTTAAATTGTGGTGGGCTGTGGTATCTGGCACCAAGACGTTAGCAGCAAATACTTTAAGTCCTGTAAGTTGCGAGGTGGGGCCTCCATGGACCGGACTTGTATGTCCAACATATGCCACAGATGCACGATTGGATTGAACACCTTGAAGACATAAGTTACATACATACACCGATCAGCCATAACATTATGACCACCTGCCTAATATTGTGTAGGTCCCCCTTTTGCCGCAAAAACAGCCCTGACCCATCGAGGCATGGACTCCACTAGACCTCTGAAGTTGTGCTGTGGTATCTGGCACCAAGACGTTAGCAGCAGATCCTGCGAGGTGGGGCCTCCATGGATCGGACCTGTTTGTCCAGCACATCCCACAGATGCTCAATTGGATTGAGATCTGGGGAATTTGGAGGCCATGTCAACACCTTTAACACATTGTTGTGTTCCTCAAACCATTCCTGAACCATTTTTGCTTTGTGAAAGGGTGCATTATCCTGCTGAAAGAGGCCAATGCCATCAGGGAACACCGTTGCCATGAAAGGGTGCACATGGTCTGCAACAATGCTCAGGTAGGTGGTACGTGTCAAAGTAACATCCACATGAATGGCAGGGCCCAAGGTTTCCCAGCAGGAACATTGCAAAAAATATCACACTGCCTCCACTGGGTGGGCTTCTTCCCATAGTGCATCCTGGTGCCATGTGTTCTCCAGGTAAGCGACGTACACGCACCCGGGCATCCACGTGATGTAAAAGAAAACGTGATTCATCAGACCTGGCCACCTTCTTCCATTGCTCTGCGGTCCAGTTCTGATGCTCATGTGCCCATTGTAGGCGCTTTTGGCAGTGGTCAAGGGTGAGCATGGGCACCCTGACTGGTCTGCGGCTACGCAGCCCCATACGCAGCAAACTGTGAGGCACTGTGTGTTCTGACACCTTTCTATCAGTCCCAGCATTAACTTATTCAGCAATTTGAGCTACAGTAGCTCGTCTGTTGGATCGGATCACACGGCCCAGCCTTTGCTCCCCACGTGCATCAATGAGCCTTGGCCGCCCATGACCCTATCACTTCACTTTTGATAGGTACTGACCACTGCAGACCGGGAACACCCCACAAGGGCTGCAGTTTTGGAGATGCTCTGACCCAGTTGTCTATCCATCACAATTTGGCCCTTGTCAAAGTCGCTCAGATCTATACGTTTGCCCATTTTTCCTGCTTTTAACACATCAACTTTGAGGACCGAATATTCACTTGCTGCCTAATATATCCCACCCACTGACAGGTGCCATGATGACGAGATTATCAGTGTTACAAATGTCGCTCATCTAATTCCAGCTCCAAGGGGGTGGTCCACGACGGGGCATACCTCGTTATACTGCGGTATACTGTGGCATGGGCAGCGTTAGGCCTGGGCGTCCGGAGCTATAGCCCCGGTTCTTTTATGAATAGCTCCGGATCTCAAATTATGTATAGATTCTTTTTTACAAAAAAAATATAAAGAAAATAGCCCCTGATCCATTAATCTGTAATTCCGATCATGCATTAAAGCCCTCAAAAAATATGATGTTGTTGATTAAAAAATGCAAATGTTTTGGGTCCTCTGTACATCATTCAAGCAGCAGATCTACTTTGCACTATTTGGAACGTGCGCATTTTTTTGTGAGCCCGCCGAGAGAAGGAGAATGAGTGCACCAGTTACAGGGCTGATTCACTTATTTTTTAAGTGCAAAAAAACAGTATTTCACAATGAATGTGTACAAATAAACAGATGAACAATTGTTAAAGTAGTGTAAAACATGTTTGACAAGAAAATGCTTGTATGTACCCTCACAGAGATGCAGCAACAGAACGTTCTTTAAAGTATACAAACAATTTAACAGGGTTACAAGGTAATTCAAATCAAATAAATATTGTAACGCATTACTAAAAACAGTAATGTAATTGTGTGTGTGACATTGTGTGTGTAAATCAGTCCAATTCAAGTGTCCTTCACTGGTCAGCTAATTTGATCAGGAAACCAAAAATCCAGTATCCACACCAGACATCATGTCCTCAGTTGCCAGGTAAACCACAGCTTCTCTTCTCTTTAAATGTTCTGGGCAATCAGGTGTCCAGGGTAGGGCTGTGGTGGTTGTGGACGAGTGGAACGGTTTTCATTTTGTTTCATACCTCTTCTCCCATAAGAGCGGTTGGCTCTCCTTCATTCGTCAGCTGATTTGATCAAGTATTCAAAGTCAGCAGAGCGCCAGCTCGGAGAGGAAACCAAAAATCCATCGGGGTCAGTCTCCATATCAGACATCATGTCCTCAGTTGCCCCGGCAAACTGCAACTTCTCTTCAGCCAAGAGTTCTTTCAGCCAACTAGCCAAAGCCTGTACAGTAGACAGTAGTAGCATGAATTGACAATGTCAAAACGGTACAATGTCAAACTGTAAAAATCTAGAGCAGTCCAAACCTTACAGCAAGTCATACACTTCACATTTAAGGAAGCTAAAGGTATTAGGATAAATTCAAATACATATTAAAAGTATGAAGGTATAACAGCGACAAAAGTTTTTTTATTTGTAAAATATGTTGCACACTACTTTTGTAGTTGGAAAAACGATTTGCACACTTCTAAAAAAGATTTGCAAACTAGTAATTACTTTTGTAGTAATTACTTTTTGTAGTAGTATAAAAAATGTGCATACTTGAAACCAACTTGATATTTGGATTCATGCTATTCATTAATAACACTTGTCAACGTAAAACACGGACGCTCAGAGTTTTGTCACAAAAATTTTGCTAAAACTGTGACAAAATTATTTTTATTTGTAAATCACAGTCTGTGGTAGTATGTTTCACATAGTTTTCAATCGGATATACCCATTAGGACTGACTGGCAGGCCATAGCTTTTTATTCCTTCTCCCAAAGCCCGCAATCCGGACAACCTAAGACTAATCTTGTTTAATACATTTGCATGATAAATGTTCTATTTCACGCAGCCACCAAACACTTATTGATTTTTCTTTTGACTATTTTAACATTTTTTTTAAAAGTAATATAAATGCACATTCACCTTTCATGCGGCCTATACTTTTCATCCTCGCCAGTAGTATTGTGTAGGTCCCTGACCGCACGCTATGAAAATGAGATAAATCTTGTCAATTAGCAAATGATAAAAATTCTAATAAAATTACAAACCGCACAAATCTAACATAGGTACTGTAGTTAAACGTTCAACTTACAGATAATATATTTCGTCTTGCTCGACAAAGACCAGGCCCTGGGCTTTCCGTCGAGCAAGCTGGAATAAATACAGTCAATAGTCTGGTTAAATTGCTAGGTATGTATGTGTATAAATATATCTATATGATGTTTTACTAGGGTTAGTTATCTAGCTACAATGCACTTAATATTGCGTTCTGTATGTAACAACAGTACCCAGCAAGCTAGATAACTGTAACACAAAACAACTCGTTACATAATGTACTGCTAGCTAATGTGCAGTAAACTCTTAGTCGAGTCTTACCTTGATTTGTAGTAAAAAATTACTTGGACTGCCTTGAACTGTTTTCGCGTTTTCAGCAGCCATTTCCATGGCTTGGCGAGTTGAATAGAAATTGCTGGAATTCCTTCTCGACGATTTACTGAAATGTTAGACTTTGATTACAACCACCAGTAAAACACAATTGCGAAGTAAAATGTTCTCGCAAGTTTAAAAAAGAAGCAGGGTTGTTGTGAACTCCAATCCTCTTAATTTCTCTGGTCATTGAAAATCATAAAGCCCTCACTCCTGGTTTTCTTTGCCAGATTGGGTTATTTAGTTTTCCATCACTACGCCCTCCTACTTCCATTAATTTGATTGGCCATCGAAACATATAGTCTGTGCCAAGACCGTCCAGTTTTGAGCCATAGTCATATTCCACGTAGAAAACGTTCTGTCGGAAAACAGTGTGTCATTTACACTTTTTTATTTATTTAATGCCTTAAACATAATTTGCTCTAACGAACTTGAGTCAAGTCAAATAGCGGACTTGAGTCAAGTTGCTATAATGTCAAAGTGCAAGGCAGATGATCACCAACACAGAAATTGGCCAATGCAGCAGTGTGGAAGGAAGTTTGTGGACACAAGCTAAGACAAAAGCAGAGAGGAAATCAATAGAGACTGAAAAGATTGAGAATAAGCAACTGACCAGTGTTTCATTTGCAATTCTGATATTTATTTGCCTTTCCCGTAAAAAGCTGTTTGTCATATCAAATGTAAGAGAGGGTCTTTATAGGGTTTTTACATTATTACATCTAAGAAACCATACTTTTGAACACCTGTAGATTGATGGGTGCGTCAGGGGAAGACCAAAGGTCGATTTCAAGTAAACAAAAGAACTCCCGTACACAGTCTGCGTAACTTGCAATAAGAATTTAATAACATTTCGGTACCAACTTTAGGTTGCCTGCTGAGTGTAAACTGTTGAAATCTTGGTACCGAAACGTTGTTATTAAATTCTTATTGCAAGTTAAGTAGACTGTGTGCATTAGTTCTTTTGTTTACATTATTATATCCAAATAAGGATCTTGCATTTGTTCAGCTGACATTGTTTCTTGAACTTTGCAATATAACATCAAGCTTCCTATGAATCTGAATCCTCAGCCAGCCTATTTATAAAGGCTTTTATTCAATGACTCCTTTATTTTAATTTTCCTTTGTTGTCATGGTAAACAGCCACACACTTGTAAACAATAAAAATATTATTTTGAAACAACCTTTTGTTGCACAAAATTATGTTACTAAATATGTTTCAGTGTGTTAAAATGGATGCAATTATTGGATTTAAATTATATTATATACAATTATACAACATTTTAAAATAACTGGGTCCATTTTCACTCAATGAACTATATCTATACTACTTTGTGTCCAAAAGTACAACACTTTAAGTATACTGCTTTTTAACTTTAGGTTGCCTGTTGAGTGTAAACTGTTGAAATTAGAATGAGGACAAAAGACAAGTGTTAAGAGTTAATTTGCATGTGCAAAGTTTGAAAAGTTTCCAGAAATGTCAAGAGCTGACTTACGACTGGTTAAAATCGTTTTATATCGTGACTTCTCTGTACTGGCCTTTTACTTGTCACCATTACAAAGATCTTTACTTGTATGGACACACTCCAAAACAGGCCTTTTCATGCAGTGTGTTGGAATCTGATTCTGGCAGCTAATTTTTTGGAGTCATTATTCTAAGAGCAATATAAGAAGTGCAGCTGAAGAGCAGGGCTGCATGATTAATTGAAATCATATTGAAATCGCAATTTGAACATGTGCAATTTCTAAACCACAGAAAGCTTCAATTTTGAATTTTTATTTTATTTTTACACTCAATCAAAATAATTATTTTTACTGGTGTGCCATCTTCAGATTATTAGTATAAAGGTTGGAATCTGGCAAACGAACAGCACGATTGTGTCAGTCAACACATCTACATGCACTCATACCATACATCTTCCCCTACCTTTTGCTATTTTAAGACAATAAATGTTTACAATTCAAAATTCCAGCTGTATGTCTCAAATCGGTCAATCAAACTATATAATACATTGTTCTGATCACGCCTCTCACTCATCCCAATTTATTAAAAGTTAGTGAAAGTGAATATTCTTAAAATATCACAATTCCGTGATGACTCTAAAACTAACAAAAGTAATGGCCACAACCCAATAAAGTAACAACACACGTGGGTCAGGGAAATTATATTAGCTGTGCAGGCACACCAAACAGCAAATTCTAACCAGTCAGAAACATCAAAGATGCAGCGTAGAGCGCACAGCAAAAGAATAGTGCGGAGTAGGGCATGCTGTTAGGGAGAAGAAGAGGATTAAGAAAATTAACCCAGAGGACAATGGGATAGAGACTAGGGATGATTTGGTGCTGAAAAATAAATAATTTTCTGTTGTTTGTGACTATTTCTGGTGTAAGTATGGCAGTAATATACATAAAAAATGTAAACTAGCATCAATTTTGAAAGAGTAGGTTGGGGAGTATGAACAGTATGTTAGAAGCATTGAGTGTTATAGATATATATGAGTGTAATATGCTTATGAATGGTACATGCAAAGGAATATTCTAATGCCCATTAAACGTACCTGAAAGGACATCAGAGCAACTGGAATGTTTGTGTGTGATCATGGATCAGTGTTACTGGTTGAAAAGCCTTATGGCCTGAGGGAAGTGCGTGCTCTGATGCACCGGTAGCGTCTACCAGACAGCAGCAGTGTGAACAGACCATAGCCTGGGTGGCTGTGATCTTTGATAATGTTCCGTGCTTTCCTCAGGCATTGTGTATGGTAGATGCCTTGCACGGAGGGGAGATGGCAGCAGATGATGTGCTCCACAGACTTTACCACCCTCCGGAGGGACTTGTAGTCTGCAGCCGAGCAGCTGCTGTACCAGGCAGTAATGCAGTCTGAGAGGATGCTTTTTTTTGGTGCACCTGTAGAAGTTGGTGAGTGTTTTTGCAGACATGCCAAATTTCTTAAGTCTCCTCAGGAAGTATAGTTGTTTTTGGGCAGTTTTCAATGCCACGTTCCCTTGCCTGGACCAAGTGAGGTCATCCTTGATGAACACACCAAGAAACTTGAATTCGGAGACTCTCTCCACTGCAGCTCTATCGATGTGTATGGGGGCATGACCCCCCCTCTGCTGCTTCCTGAAATCCACGATCATCTCTTTAGTCTTACAGATGTTGAGAGAGTGGTTGTTTCCTGGCACCATGTTCCTTACCTCCACTCTGAAAGCATTCTCATCATTGTTGGAGATGAGACCCAGGATGGTAGTGTCATCCGTGAATTTGAGGATCATGTTGGAGCTGTGTGTGGCCACGCAGTTGTGCGTGAATAGGGAGTACAGGAGGGGACAGTACACCAGTCCTGTGGGGCTCCAGTGCTCAGGGCCTGTGTAGATGAGGTGAGGTTGCCCATTTTCACCACCTGGGGTCTGCCCGTCAGGAAGTCCAGGATCTAATTGCAGAGGTAATTGGACAATTGACTCAAAAGCTGTTTGATGGACAGGTGTGGGCTATTCTTTCATTATTTCTTCATCAATTAAGCAGGTAAAAGGTCTGGAGTTGATTCATTACTGGAGTTGTGGCATTACTCTGTAATAGGCTGTACTCTGCTGGCAATACTCGGCCCTCATTCAGGGTGGTTGCGGTTGGTGGGTGTCCCTTTGGTTGATGCTTGGAAGTGTGGGTGGATTGATTTCCTGTCGGTTGGGCCCTGTCCGGGGCCTCCACCGGATAGGGCCACAGTGTCACTGAACCCCCCTGTCTCAGCCCCAAGGTCTTATGCTGCTATATTATTGTGCTGGGGAAGTAGTACAGATCCTTGTAGATCTAAGGAATGCATTTTCTAAATTTTCCCTGTCTCCTGGCTTGTTTTAAACTTAGGAGGACATGAGGTCTTGGCACACACCTGTGGAGTACCAGGCTTGAAAGACACGTTGCTGTCCCTGTCCAAAGTCCTCCTGGTTGTGTTGCAGATCAAGACGTTACCTGACGATTCCATCCCCCCCACCCGTTGTCCCTGTCCTTGTCCATCTGGTCATGCTTATGACCTGGATTAGGTTTTATAGACTCTGGACACAGCCCAAATGCATTTATTAATTTTTTCAAATTTTACTCTTAAAATATTCACCCGGCACAGCCAGAAGAGGACTGATCACCCCTCCGAGCCTGGTTCCTCTCTAGGTTTCCTCTAAAATTCCGGCCCCTCTTAGGGAGTTTTTCCTAGCCACTGTGCTTGTTGTTTGCTCCTTGGGGTTTCAGCCTGCGTGTTTTGTGAAAGCACTTTGTGACAATTGTTGATGTAAAAAGGGCTTTATAAATGCATTTAATTTAATTGATTGATTGATAATATACTGTATATACTGTATATATGAGAAGGATAAACTAAACAAAAAGTGAAAAAATTAATAAAGTGAAGCGCTTTTGTTTGAGCCAATGGAAAACAAAAGGTACCGGAGCGATTAGGCCATTAGGGGCAAGGGAATTTAACTAAACTCTAAAATGATGGGTGACTTTGGCTCATTGAGTTCTATTTGTCCCCGGCCCCGTTGGTTATATGTGAGTGTATGTCAGCGCTTTGTTTACAACACAAAAAAAGGGACAAAGACAGAGGTTGCGTTGATCAACAAACTCCCTCTGCAAGCTCCTTCAGCAAGGTGACAGCATTCTCTAACAACACAAAGGGCCTCTATTTGTTTTCTGTGTGCATGTGTGTGTACTCTATTCATGTGTGTGTGTTTTCATACTCGGATATGTGTGTCTTTTTTCAGTTACGGTTTGTTTGTTTGTTTGTACAGCTGTTTTGACTGACAGTTTGGGAGAGATTCGGTATGTTGTAGACTCATGTAACACAGAGCTGCTCTTGTAGCTATAGTCAGTGTGTGTTTGTTTGTTTGACGGGGACCTTGACTGGGAGACGACCCTGGGAGCACTCTAGTAGAATAATGTGTATTGCACACACACACACACAACTGACACACACAAGAAATGCTGTTTGTTGTCATCGATCACTCAAAACAGCTATGCGTAATTGCAGGAAACAAAGAGGCTTTACGTACATCATATAACACGGAGCAGGCCTTGCAATGATATTATGTTTGTTCAGTTGTATTGTGACAGAGGGTCATGTTTAATTGGATCCACATTAGCTTTTGTTTCAGCAGCCATGGTCTTCCTGAGGTCTACTAAAGACGCAAAACATGACTACAGCAAAATATTATGGACAACTTTAAAGAAAAGCAAAAAAGTAGTGACACAAACAAAACAACTAAACAAACTTGTCAGTACAAACAACACAATTATATATATATTGTTTGTTGTATTGTGTGTTTTAACAGTCCCTATTCTGCTTTGCTTGATTCATTGAAAGTTGAAGGAAGTTTCATGCAATCACGGCTCTGTATAACAGTACTGTATATATTAACTGTCTTTGTTTTGAGTCTGAGTATTGTGAAGAGACCCCACCAGATCCTTTGTTGTTTTCATTCGGGTGGCAACAATGTCTCATTGCTATTGTCTATTTCTGTAGCCCATCGAACCGGTAGGCAACTCTGAATCCAAATGGAACATTAAGTCCCCAATTTATCAGATACAAAGGCAACCCCCACAAAAAAAAAAAATACATATGGCCGCTTTTGTTTTCCTCCATTAGCGATTAGATTATTTTCTTTCCATCACAGTCTGATGGCAGATATTTTCTTTTGTATGCCGGGCCTCTTTTTTGCAAATGGGTGTCGCTCATGCTGCCATCTCTATCAGAGTCCATATCTCATTTTATGCCTTAATTTGCTCTTTGAAGAGTCAGAAAATGCCTCATGAATGCTGACTACAGGGTGTTGTGCGACATGAAAAGAACCCAGCTGAAGATGAAACAAGACAAGCCCTCCACTGCCAAGCCAAAGTAGTTATTGTTGCTTAGCATTTTTCCCCCTTCTTCTTTCCTGTTTTATTCATACCCTTTAGACCACACTAATGGGCCATTTACCGCCCTTGTTTTACTTCTTTCTCATTCTGTTTTGCTCTTTTTTTATTTATTTCTATCTCTCCACTCAAACTTCTAAGTTTCCTTCTTGCTTTTCCCATTATCCATATCGCTGCTATCTATCCAGAGCACTGACCTTTCTGTTTTCCTCTTCACACCTCTTCTCATGAGCACAAGACATTGAAAAGACACATAAAATACATATTTGTGGTTGATCTTTCAAATTATGTTGCTCACTAAGCTTCTTATTTTTCCATTTAGTTTCTTCCCGTTTTCTTTCTCTGTCATAATCCTCTGTGCGCAGAGTGGAGACCGTCTGTGCACGGACTGTCCCAGCATGCATCACTGTGTGAGCCAGGAGCATGATGTTTGGGGAAAGAAATAGTTGTGTTGCCATTCAAGTTTATACAGAGGCTGCCAATGTCTGTTCAAAGTGCCAATCCTTCAATCGTCAACTATGACTATGTCCTTTTCCCAGCATGTCATACGGTCATTTGTACTCCATTCACTTCAAAACAAATGTGTAATACTTGTTGACACAGCGTGGGGATGCATCTCATCCAGATTTATATTAGCTATGTCAGAAGAATGCTTTAAACTGCATCCATGAGCAAAGACATGCTTCCTCGGCCATGCTTATCATTAGTGTTCTTAACCTATTTACATTTCGGGGACATGCTGTCTTGTTATTCAAACTAGTAAGCACTAACAGGAATGTATTCTATGGCTATGGCAAGGCTCATGTAGTGAGTCTCAAAATAAAATGGTCAGGGACCCTACCCCATACGCAAACAAACATACTAATGGTTAATTTTGTCATTAGGGATCAATAGTGGTGCACATTATGTGCTCATAAAGCCTCTGTTGCTAATGAGATTTGCGTTCTGTGTGAAAGCATATCTGTTAAGATCTGTCTCTCCTCGTGCCAAGGAGCGATACAGCATTTGACATTTTCACGACAGTGTAGCTGGGGTTGATTTGATCTCTTAGGTGTGATGAAGCTATTACCAGGAGAAGTATATTTTGTATCAAGCTACCCGCTCAAAGACATTAAATAAATAACCCTGGGTGCGCGCTCAAGCATGCACAAACACACGAGCACACTACAGATTCCCACACACCAATTAGGAAAGGTCTGAGTTACCAGTAGCACTGCTCATTCAATGTTTTCTTGGTCACTTCCTGGTTGGAGTGTCCCCAGGGGAAGCGGGTATTTACAGGCCAGACCACGGCCCAGCACTTCCTGTCCGGTGACGTGCACCTTCAAGGGACTGAAACTAATGGGAGCTATTGACCAGAAAGGGAGTGAGTAATGTAGCAGCAGGAATAGAAACAGATAGAATGATCAAAAGAAGATCATTCTATCCCTTTCTGTCCCTGCTGCTACATTCGACTTGAGGTGAAGCAACAGAAAGAGCTTTTGTGTGGTGGACTCTTTAGCTGCATATAAGCGCAGCAGGCATAGTACCTAATCAAGCATGTAAAAGTATTCAAAAACACAAGCCACTACATGACTTCCCATTCAGGATCACAGGAACATCCTTTCTCTGGTACAGTACATTTGCACAATGACATTCCCTGTTGACCATGTGGACGCTATGCTAGCAAATTCAATGATTTTGAGCTATGAAGAGTGCTGGAAGATGAGCTGAGATGTGAACATTGTAATGCAACACTAGCGTTGATGTTGGCTGAAACAGGTAGAAATGCACAGAGAGCCATACAGTAGCTCTAGCCTCAAACTATCAGTGAGATTGCCATGTTGAAATCTGTTGTATTGATGAGATTAGCGCAATGATGCTGCATTTGGAGCATTTATTTGTGTGTCAATTTAGGCCTTGTCTTTCCCATACAGAAATGTAATCTATGGCAATATACACCTTTCAGCCATAATATTATGACCACTGACAGGTGAAGTGAATAACACTGATAATTTCGTTATCATGGCACCTGTCAGTGGGTGGGATATATAACATTATAACATCAACATTCTGTCCTCAAAGTTGATGTGTTAAAAGCAGGAAAAATGGGCAAACGTATGGATCTGAGCGACTTTGACAAGGGCTAAATTGTGAATGCTAGACGACTGGGTCAGAGCATCTCTATAAAACTGCAGCCCTTGTGGGGTGTTCCCGGTCTGCAGTGCTCAGTACCTATCAAAAGTGGTCCAAGGAAGGAAAGGAAAAGCAGTGAACCGGCGACAGGGTCATGGACGGCCATGGCTCATTGATGCACGTGCGGAGCAAAGGCTGGCCTGTGTGGTCCGATCCAACAGACAAGCTACTGTAGCTCAAATTGCTGAATAAGTTAACGCTGGTACTGATAGAAAGGTGTCAGAACACACAGTGCATCAGTTTGATGTGTATGGGGCTGCGTAGCCGCAGACCAGTCAGGGTGCCCATGCTGACCCCTGTCCACTGCCTAAAGCACCTAAAATGAGCATGTGAGCATCAGAACTGGGCCACAGAGCAATGGAAGAAGGTGGCCCGGTCTGATGAATCACATTTTCTTTTACTTCACGTGGATGGCCGGGTGCGTGTGCGTCGCTTACCTGGAGAACACATGGCACCAGGATGCACTATGGGAAGAAGGCAAGCTGGCGGATGCAGTGTGATGCTTTGGTTCTGCTGGGAAACCTTGGGTCCTGCTATTCATGTGGATGTTAATTTGATACGTACCACCTACCTGAGCATTGTTGCAGACCATGTGCACCCTTTCATGGCAACAGTATTCCTTGATGGCATTGGCCTCTTTCAACAGGATAATGCGCCCTGCCACAAAGCAAAAATGGTTCAGGAATGGTTTGAGGAACACAACAATTAATTCAAGGTGTTGACATGGCCTCCAAATTCCCCAGATCTCAATCCAATCGAGCATCTGTGGAATGTGCTGGACAAACAGGTCCGATCCATGGAGGCCCCACCTCGCAGGATCTGCTACTAACGTCTTGGTGCCAGATACCACAGCACAATTTCAGAGGTCTAGTGGAGTCCATGCCTCGAAGGATCAGGGCTGTTTTTGCGGCAAAAGGGGGACCTACACAATATTAGGCAGGTGGTCATAATGTTATGGCTGATCAGTGTATGTATGTAACTTATGTCTTATGAGCATATATGTTATAAACATACAGGTGCTGGTCATATAATTAGAATATCATCAAAAAGTTGATTTATTTCAGTAATTCCATTCAAAAAGTGAAACTTGTATAATGTATACATTCATTCCACACAGACTTATATATTTCAAGTGTTTATTTCTTTTCATTTTGATGATTATAACTGACAACTAATGAAAACCCCAAATTCAGTATCTCAGAAAATTAGAATATTTTGAAAAGGTTTAATATTGAAGACACCTGGTGCCACACTCTAATCAGCTAATTAACTCAAAACACCTGCAAAGGCCTTTAAATGGTCTCTCAGTCTAGTTCTGTAGGCTACACAATCATGGGGAAGACTGCTGACTTGACAGCTGTCCAAAAGACGACCATTGACACCTTGCTCAAGGAGGGCAAGACACAAAAGGTCATTGCTAAAGAGG